>NJDC01004113.1:67334-80134 GCA_002245475.1 Calephelis virginiensis
AGTAAATTTCGTGGACAGTTTCCGGTACGTGTACGGGATGGTCTATTGCATTCTCCCCAGTTGCGTTAAATTATACAGTATTTTAAGATTTAATTGATCAGTATTTATCAGGATGGTGCTGCTGCAGAGCAGGACACGTAAAATCGACTTCTGACGTTCGAGTATTAAATTAAATATCAAATACGTTTTCATCGAAGTTTTTAACTACAACGCTACCCGTTGTCATTTGTTCTTGTGAAAAGATAAACGAGTGTGTTTACGTTGCGCAACCTAGCTTTGCTGGAAATTAATATATTAATAAACAGTGCACTAGCTATCTGAAGCCGATATCCAGGTCAATCAGAATACAGAATGCTATTTGTCCTTAGCCGGGTCTCCGATTGTTGAGAACGTTTTAAGCCATGAAATGTAATTAAGTAACATATATCTAAATGTTCAAACATACAAACATTGTCACAATCACATAATATTATGTTTTCTTAAAGTTTTGGGTGAGCACATATAGGATGTCTGAAATGTATAAATATTTGGATATATTAGTTATGGTGTATGCAAACAAAAATAGACGAGTATTTTTTCAACAATATTCTTATAATTGCAATATTATAAAAAAAACATTTAGAGATACGGTTTGCCTAAGTTAGTACTACCAAAATACATGTCACCTAACACTTACCTAGCATTACTACCTGCATAACAATATTACATATTAGTTTTGCATTAATATTACTTTTGCAAAAATATGAAAATTTCTCAAAGCAGTCGGGGTTTAATAAATAGGTTAATTTGATTTTTTACCACCTAGAAAAACAAACACAACCAACAATATAAACTAACTAATACAAAAATAACACATAGCATTTTTGCCATACATGCGTTGGAACAATACGAATCGTTAAATGGCACCAGTAAAAAAAATATAAACCGAATGTTTTAATAATCGTAGTGCCTCCAACTTATAGCGGTATAGTTCCGATTTTGACTACTAACAAAGTATTCAAAATCGAAACTATACCTCTATTTCGTGATAGGTATTCTCAGTTTTAGAATTAATGTGAAAACCGATGACTTAATTTGTACAACATTTTTTTATTGGTTTGCTTTTTTTATTGTTAATTTATAGATAAAATTCTAAGTTAGAATTAGGAAATAGTTCAAGTTTTGTTTGAAAGATTCAAGTCAACCATACAAAAGGCAGTTGAAACGTGTCTATATAATACTAAAATCTACCACCGGATTGGAACGTAGCCACACACTATGAAGACCCGCCCAGAAATTCAACGCACTTGTCTTATTCTTTATTTTTAAATATATATACAATAGTAAAAGTAATAATACATTATATTTGTAAGAGATTGGCATGAGTAATAATTATTCCCAAGCGCTCTTATCTGCTTAATATTCAGCAATGGTATAACTAGGTAAATAACCTTTTCATATAATTTCAATTTCACGTATTTCTTAAAGTTAATAATTTGGCAGGTTGGCACGAGAGTGCTCTCGGTCCGGACTACCCTGGGATTCGCGCGAGTTTTTGTGGTAGTAGCGTATGCTTCGGTAAGTTTGTCGTCGACATATGACCTTGGAAGTTTTAGGCTTGTGTGAGGGATGTTTTGGGTATAGTTGAAGGAAATGAAAGAGTGAGGAACACGACAGAGGGGCTACGATTCCGTTCGTAGACCCTATGGTGATAAGAGAGTGAGAATAAGATTGAATAAAGCTGGTACATACAAACATACATACATAACTTCACGCCAAGTCCCTTACGGGGTAGGCAGAGAGTATCGAGTGCCAGACCTCACGATCCTGACAAACCTGTCTTGCTTCCTTCACATTCATAACCCTTTCCATACAAACACGCCGGTTTCGGAGACTCTTGACACCACCCTCGGATAATATCCGATTGATCTGATCGTGAAATGTCAGCCTTGGTCTCCCCGGGTACCTACATCCATCCACATTCGTATTGTATATCTGCTTTGTCAATCTTTCATCTGTCATTCTTTCCACATGACCGAACCAGCAGAGGATGCCCTTTCGCATTTTAACACCAACACTTTCTTTCAATCCCACTCTTTCTCGGATCTCACTGTTACGAATGCGGTCAGCGAGCGTTACACCACAGATTTTCCGTAGTGCTCTCATTTCGACCGCATTTATCCTACTTTCATGCTCTTTCTGACATTCCCAACTCTCACTTCCATACTAATTAAGATTAATATTAAGAGTGAAAAGTTACAAAATCCAAGTGTTGGAACAACGTATGAGAGTCAAGTCCAAGACAGGCTTGAAAATCCTGCTGCAAAAATTGTTCACAGTTATGGCTAATGATTGTAAAGAACTAAACCAAATAATAAGACCAAAGTAACTTAGTCGATGATGCTAAAACAAGTGAATAAAATTATATATCTTGACAGCTTTTAGCAGGAATGAAAGATACACTCCGGATGTAGAAAGGTAAATGTGTGCAGTAAATAGTGTGAATTGAACGCTAGGTAAGCTATTTCAAATCGAAGTTTTGAGCCAGGGCTTTGGGTTTTGCGTAATTTTGTGCTTTTTCCAACATTGTTGTATAGAAACGAGAGTTAATGATGTCATTTTTGTTTAATTTTGCCTTAAGACAAAAACGATCGAAATGAGAGACGACGGTAAATATTTTAGACTGATTGAGCTGCTCTTTCTTGGTGGTCGAACATTGATAGGATGATTTATATTAATAGTTGACTTTATACTAGATTTATTTTTATTTATACATGCGCCATTACACACCTTTAAAGTAAAGCGCCCTCTTGCTCCATGAATTATAAATGATATTTATTTGGCCAGGAGCAGAAGGGATCATACTTTCTTAACATTCAAAAGCTAAAAGCAAAGCTAGCAAGCTAAAAAGAGCTCATTAATAAATTACTAAATATGCCAAACGAATGAACGTTTTATCTGTATTTTAAATTACACTGTTTTGCAACAACAGGCTGAAATTTTATTTTAATTAATGGTTTACCTCAAAATACGCAAAACAATTATACTAATGAAGCATACAAGTTTGTTTTAATAAGCATTTGGTGCAAAAATATGTTTCATAATCGAAAATATTTTGGTAATATAACTTAGTTTAATGTTTCAAGTTTCACAGGACAGAAACCAATAACATAGACCACGGCTATCTCTTGCCACCAGGAAAGTCTTTTACTTGTTGGTTTTGTTATAACATAAAAAAAACTATATAAAGAATCTTTCATCTGTCATTCTTTCCACATGACCGAACCAGCAGAGGATGCCCTTTCGCATTTTAACACCAACACTTTCTTTCAATCCCACTCTTTCTCGGATCTCACTGTTACGAATGCGGTCAGCGAGCGTTAGAAGATGATATATTCTTTATATATTATATATTTTTATAGTTGTGAAAGATTAACAAGGATAAGGCACCGCTACACTAATGATGTTAATGTTTTGCCTGCCTGGGGTTCGTATGCTAAACGAACGTTTTGTAATGTGATTTATGGTACTTTGTTACCTTTTATGTAAGGTAAAATAAAATTGTAATTGTGTATTTTATCTAGTTCGGGTAAAATGTAATTATTAATATTGAAAAAAGGATCGTGAGGTCTGGCACTCGATACTCTCTGCCTACCCCGTAAGGGACTTGGCGTGAAGATATGTATTTATGTAAAAAGACAAACCCGCTGAGTTTCTTTCGCCGAATCTTCTCAGTGTGAGGCCGCGATTTCGATCCAGTGGTAGTATATAAAAATGTCGACGCGCACATGTATGTCTTGTATGGTTCAATTGAATAACGTTTTTAATTGGTTGATTGATTAAAACCTGTTGCTTCAATAGCTACGAAAATGGCTATAGTAATAGATATAATTATGAGTAAGTAATTATTGTTTACGGATACCCTAACACACCTGTAGGGGTACTCTCGACGCTCGATTCATGCATTATTGGAAATTGGAATCGAATTTGTTATTTTAGGTACTCCTGAACACAATTCTGGCGAATTATTTACATTTAGTTAATAGTAAATTGTAAATTATTTTATCCTATTCGTTGAATTTATTTGTAACTAAATGTTAATAATCCCCTTATACTGTGTTCAAAAGTACCTAAAGTGAAATATACGATTCCAATTTCCAATTTGCATGATATCGAGATTCAAGAGTAACCCTACTGACCTTACTAGTTACTGGAACTCAAATCTGCTGGTAGCTATTTAATACACACATATGACAAATATTAAAAAGGAACACCTTTAAAATAATTTCAACTGATATCAAAACAACTAATATTTAAATGATCATCTCTGTTGTCTAGCGGTCCAGCGTCGGACTTGACTTCTTGAGATCCCAGGTTCGATCCCCAGGTTCGATCAGCAACTAGAAATATAGAATGTGTGTCTTTTTATTTTTGTAATAAAAATAACGTTACCCGGGATTAGATATGTGCCCGGTTGGCGATAAGCTTGTCAACTATCACATTGTGGGACTTAGTGTTTTTGGCTAGTCGTGGGTGCCCTGGTTGTGCTTCTGCCAACCTCTTCGGGGATATGGCCATTAAGATTATAACACTACGACTACTACTAATAGTTATATTTAACATAGTTATCTGACTCGACAGACGATGTCTGAGTGTCTTAACTATAAGTTTAAAATTAAAATAACCTTTTTTTTTTTCATAAGAACCTTGTAGTGACAATAATAAACATAATAAAATTGGATTGATTGACAAGTTGGTCCTTCCGGTCAAGCGTGATGGAATGACCAAAGGAAATTTCTACAAATTGTGTGTTTCATTTGATATGTCATTGTATTTTTATATACATGGTCACTTTCAAAATATCGGCCAAATTTTAATATAAAGGTGTTAAGGCTAAGATGATAGTGCATGTTAAATATTAATTGCCAAATTGTAATATTTACTTTTATTAACATTTACTTAATATAGTCCGCATTAATACTTCATTTGTTGTACGCTACGTCTTTCCTTCGTCACGACGTCACCAACCCGCGCATGCGATTGCGGTTGGCGCTTACGTTATAACCGTGCAATTTTTATTTTGCGTCGGATAAAAATTATAACTTGCATTTTTTTATTTTTTCGTACTCAGTAAATAATAAGTGTTGCAACCTTAAATCCAAATAAAATTATTTAATTTGCAATTTCCCGCCAAAACATGTATACGTATTATGCCGTGACAAAACAGGCAAAATACGCTATGAATGAATTGGACTTACCAGAAGCTAAAACTCCCAAATATATCCAGCTCCACACAACCCACACCACTAAACTTTTTTGTTAGCACCAACAATACACACATTACTAAAAACTCTAAACCGCACGGTATCCGAACTCTGCAACAGCATCTCCGTGCGCCGATTTGAAGTTAAAACCGGGCCTTACAGTACAGTGTGATACCCCCCTTATGATAATATAAAATAGTCAGCGAGGCAAAGTGATCCAAACGGGAAATATAGCAGTAACCACCCGCACATGAATTTCAAAAGAAAACATAAGTAATAGGCGACACGAAACAAATAACCCGTTAGGTAAAAGTGCCATCTCCTAAACATTATTGACTACGTGACTGGAATGGCTTACAAATTGACTTACTTATTGTTTGGCTCGGCGAGCGGAGTCTTAACCAGCTTATACAGAGTTATGCTTCCAATGAGCTGTATTTTAGTTTTAGGTCGAGTTCCCGATCGTCAGATAGACGAACTGTATGGAAAACCAATATTTATCATCACCTGTCGTGAGTCCTTTGTTGTCGCAAATGTGTTTATTTCATATAGAACATCGTCAGACAGACGAACTTTATGGAAAACCAATATTCGTCGTCTCTTGCCATAAGTCATTCTCGGTTACCAATAAGCACCTTTTCGAAGTTGTAAAATCATCTAAGATACTTATTAAGTTCCGACAAACTGATATCGACAGCTATCAATTTATTGGACAGTTGGCAACGACTGAAGGGGTACACGAAAATCACAGCTGTAACCAAGTGATTTACTAATTTACTAAAACATACCGGTTTTTACTACGTTAATCATTTATATATTTTATGTATTATACCTATTCGTTTCGGTGTGTCATATATATTTACTTTCTTCTTACTAAATATTTTTTTTAGTTTTTATGTTTTGTTAAGTTGCGTAGATAACATGTCTTTAATGTATAATAATCGCCTCTGTGGTCTAGCGGTCCGGGTGTTGGACTTGACTGCATGAGGTCCCGGGTTTGAATCCCGGGTCGGCCAACAAAAAAGAAAATGGGATTTTTCCAATTTTCTAATAAAAAAAAAATGTTGGTCGGGATTGGAAATGTGCCCGGTTGGCGATAGGCTTGCCACCTATCACATTGTGGGACTTAGTGTCTTCGGCTAGTCGTGGGTGCCTTGGTTGTACCTCTGCCTACCTCTTCGGGGATATGGGCGTGAAGATACTTTAATAATAACTTATCAATGCAAAAAAATTTATGCGTCCTTTATTACATAATTTCATTCATTCTTAATATAAATGCTAGGTATTAGGGACCAAAGTGAGCGCCAGATAAGGAGAGTGTTTCTAATGTTGCCAAACGATGAAAGTATTTACCCTCATCTGTGCCTTGATGTTTGATGAAAATCAATTACTATAATTAGTATTCAAAACAAATTATTAAAAAAGGATTTGACTGTGGCTGTTCGGTCTATATTCAAATAATTTTAATATCATTAGATTGTCTGAAATATCTTTAACTATCTTCACTCCGACATCGCGAAGAGGTAGGCAGACTTACCACCAAGGCACCCACAACTATTCTCTATTTTCTATTTTTGAATAGAAAATTGAAAAATATACATTTTCTATTTCGTTGCTCGAGCCAGGTATCGAACCCGGGATCTCAAGAAGTCAGGTCTGACGCCGGAACGCGAGACCACAGGCTCGATAAAAATTTTAATACCGATTAAACTGCTACCTACCATAAAACCTTTTTTAATTAGTTGTAATATTGCATAGTCCTTTGACGCATAGGGATTTTAATAACACTATAGTATTTCCTGAGGAATTAGTACTTAGTATCTTCACGCACATGTCCCTGAAGAGGTAAGCAGACTTACCACCAAGGCACCCACAACTAGCCGAAGACACCAAGTCCCACAATGTGATAGGTGGCTAACTTATCGCCAACCGGGCACATATTCCAATCCCGGACAACGTTATCTTTGAAAAGAAAATTGAAAAATATACATTTTCTATTTTGTTGCTCGAGCCGGGAATCGAACCCGGGATCTCAAGAAGTCAGGTCTGACGCCGGAACGCGAGACCACAGGCTCGATAAAAAATTTAATACAATTAAACTACTACCTTCCATAAAACCTTTTTTAATTAGTTGTAATATTGCATAGTCCTTTGACGCATAGGGATTTTAATAACACTATAATATTTCCTGTGGAATTAGTACTTATTGCGTTAGATTTCACCTAAATTTCACAAAATGTACACTTCAAAATACTTAAGAACGTAACACGGTAGCAACTGAGTACCGTAGACCATGTTTTCCATAAATACTGTGCTTTTACGGCGATTACCGAGTATCAATCAATAACATTCGGCAAGAGTTAAAAAGTTGTAATTTTTGACGCGCACTGTCCTTTATGGCGAGCACAGTAAAGGTTTCAGTTGAGTTTTGGCGCTATCGAGAGAAAAGATGGTCGAAGTTTTTTTCATAATTATCGAATTTCGTGTTAACATTGAGTGAAATTAGTCAATTTTGGTGGCATTTTGTACAATTTTGTTCAGTGAAAGTGCTCAAATGAAATAATCATGAAGAAATTAGCGTATCGTATATTTCCACGTTGACGCCAAAACTCATTACATGAGCTTGTGTAAAAAGGCCACCGCTTTACCCAAGAGCCTGACATGTCTTACTGACGACTTATGACTGATGACTAATTAAAATTAATTGAAATTGATATAAAATTTGATGCAAATTACTACTTGACTAATGGCTAAATACTAACGTGAAGGCCAAACCCTAAAGAAAGAAAGAAGGTTTCAGTAACAAAAAGTAAGAAGTAAGTCAAAAGTAATAATTACTTAGTGTGTTTAATGTATTATTACAATAATAGCAGTTTTTCGCAGCTTCGCCTGCGTAACTTGGTTTCTACTGCACCGATTTTGATGAAACAATGCCTATGTCACTCAGGGATAATATAGCATTCTAAAGGCGAAAGATTTTTTTAAATCGGTCCAGTAGTTCCGGAGCCTATTCATTTCAAAGAAACAAACTAATAATTAATCTTTCCTCTTTATAATTAGTATAGATAATTATGTTTGCTATGAGAAGCAAGCACTGCGGGCTCACAGTAATCAGGAAACTAAAAATTTTAAGTTTTTTTTTAAGTAATACAAATCTAGGTCCAGTGTTCGCTTTTACTGAATGCCTAAGACAAGTCCTTAGAACATTGTATTTTCTTTAAACATAGGTATGTCTGTCTGTATGTGAAGGAAGCCAGACAGGTTTGTCAGGATCGTGATGTCTGGCACACGATACTCTCTTCCTACCCTATAAGGGACGTGGCGTGAAGACATGTATGTCTGTATGTTTATGTAAGGTAAGAAAAGTCTTGGTTTAGAGTTTTGTCCAAAAAACCATCTGTACAACATTTTTTTTCAACCGATTACCAACATATCTTACTTTTTCCACTTAAAACCGTCTTTGTCTTTGTCCAATTTTTTAACGACCTAGCAAAGTTTTTCTATTTTCGTCATACGAGTACTACGTAAGTATGTCATAATTATGACTATAAACCCCATTAATATTAAAATACGAAAATTTGTATGTTTGTTTGTTTGTTACTCCTTAACGCAAAAATTACTGAACCGATTTTCATGAAATTTGGCACACACACACTTGGATCTAACTTGGATTAACAGTTGTTATTCCGAAAAAATGTTCCTGTTGGACCATTAACCAAGCGGGTAACGCCACGGGCAATAGCTAGTAATAACATAGAACTGCCAATATTAATAACCTACATACAGATATAGATAGATCTTCTAGAGCAACAAAGTTAAGATATTTTTGTTAATAATTGAAAAATAACAGTGATCGACTGGTAACTGATCCAAAGCAGCATTCTTATCTTAGATAGGTTATTAATATTGACCGTAAGTAAATAAATAAACCCTACCAGTTTTTACTCGTTTTATTAATGCGAAAGTTTGTGAGAATGGGTGGATGTTTAGTACTCTTTCACGCACAAACTACTAAACGAATTTAGATGGAACTTTACAGAAAAATGGTTTACACATCAGAATAACATATAGGCTACAATTTTTAAAAATATGAATTGCTTCTCGGACAAAGCCGCGAGTGGAATCTAGTTACCAATATAACATAATAATTTATGAATATTTTATTCCTCATACTCAATTTTCCATAAACCCATCCCACATAAGGCTGGTAATTCCCGTAACATCAATAGGTTATTTTCGTAAACTTCTACACACATTAGTGGTAATTTTATGGCACAATCACTAAACTAATTTTAAGATATCGCTGTCTTCTTTTAACAAAAGTCACAGAAAGAGATAAAACGTTCTTAGTGATGTCAAATTAGACCGTAAACGACATTTCTACAGACGTTTAATCTATCACTCGGAAAGCGTTGATTAAAAACATCACAATTTGACATATTCGGACTAATCTGACATGTCTAAAACGTTCCATCTCTTTTGTATTTGTTTCATTTGAAAAAGATAGCATGCATCTAAAATAAGTTTAGTTTGTGAACAGCAGAATTACCACCATTATCAGGTTCTGCAAATTTTCGATATTTCAAATGGCGGACAATCTAATGATGTCCAGTTACCGCCAGGAGCAGCAATAGGTGTATTCCCAGCAAAGCGGTCAGCTACAAACCGTTATTACTCCAATATTTCTAATAGCGAACGAATACGATCCAATCTCGGTATATGGAATTGCCGTCATTCAGTGTAACTGAACTTATCGGACTTCAATATTTGTGGCATTCAAGTTGGATTAAACTGCACATGGTGTGGGAATTCGATTGAAATCGGTTAACTAGTGTAGGAGTTCATCGCGGACAAACAACGTGATTCAAACGTATAATGGTGTTTTGGCGCCATCGAGAGAAAAAATTGTCTAAGTTTTTTAATAATTATTGAATTTCCTGTTGATATTATCAATTTTGGTGGCATTTTCTACAATTTTATTCAATGAAAGTGCACAAATGAAACAATCATGAAGAAATTAGCGTATCGTGTATTTCATTAGTGTGTATCTCATTACATGAGCTTGAGTAATGAGGCCACTGCTTTACCCCAGAGCTTGACATGACTTACTGACGACTTGTGACTGATGACTAATTGTAATTGATTAAAATTGATATAAAATTTGATGCAAATTTCTACTTGACTAATGGCAAAATACTAATGTGAAGGCCAAAACCTAAAGAAACAAACGTATAATGTTTAGAACTCAGAAACGTCCCTATAATATACGACCATCTCAATTATCTTTTTTGATAATCGTCTTAACAAAGGAGGAGGTTATTCATTCGTATTCAGTCGTAAGTCGTCAGTAAGTCATGTCAGGCTCTTGGGTAAAGCGGTGGCCTCATTACTCAAGCTCATGTAAGGAGATTTGGCGTCAACGAGGAAATACACGATACGCTAATTTCTTTATGATTATTTCATTTGTGCATTTTCACTGAATAAAATTGTATATAAATAAAATCTAAAATAAATAAAACATTACCCACACTACCATGCATTTGACACACACAAACAAGTATATTGATGATAACGATAAAAGATCACATGTGGCGCATTAAAAAGTTTGGAAACAAATTAGTTGGTCATGAGAAATGAAGATGGCGTTCTTATCAACAAGAAATTAAAATTTATTATGGTCGAATTTCCGAATGGGCGACCACTAGTATATACTAAACTCTGGTATAACTAAAAACTTACTTGTCAGATTGTAACTAAATTGTTGCGTTGTTGCGGGACCATTTGGGACATACAAGCAGACAAGAGTCGATAATTTTCAAAATCAGAAAACTCTGCACAACAAGGGGAAAAAACTAAAATTAAAAAAAATAATACAATTTAAATACTCACCTCACCAGGACCACTAGACCACAGAGGCGATCAACCATACAATATTTTAACTACATTTTCTTTCTTCACCTGTTGGTTCCATCCGGATTTCTTTTACTTCTCAATGTTTTGAACGGCTTCGACAAATGCCTAATTCTAAGATACCATAATATTTTGGACTTGACTTAAAGAGGTCCCGGTTTCGGTCATCGAAAATGACACTTTCTTTTTGTAGCCCAGAAGCCAAAAAGAATGTTTCTTTTTTAATTTTCTACTGAACAACAACGTTGCCTTTTGTAGGACTTAGTGTCTTCGGTTTGCCACGGGTTCCCTGGTTGTACCTCTACCTAATTCGTAGGGGATACGAGCGAGAAGAGTTTTTTTTTCAACTTTTGGTAAACAGCCTAAAAAATAACACCTCAACTATTGAACCGTGTCACCGCTATCTAATAGCGACAGTCGGTCGGTATCGGTAGAGTTGTGTTTTGTTGGATCGTAATGCCTTTTGTCCCGAATATTGACTCTATGAATGCCAGATATATTTCAGCTCGAATTTTTGTATTCCCTTATTGACGAGGCTAATATGTAACTTATAAAAGAAACCCGCATAAAGTGTCTGGAATTCGGGTACCGATGAAATTGGCTGCGTTGAAGCTATTCCGATATTACACTGTTTTTTCCAAACACAAATACTTACAAGTTTTATCAAAACACGTATCGTTTATCGAAACTGCTAGACTTTTTTATTTAACAAAGTTTAATCATCCATCAATGCTCTTCTATATTTCTGCCCTTAAGTTACGTTTGAGTACCTAGGCTCTATCGCATTTTCCACGCTTAAGTTCGACTCCCAGAAAAAGCAGACACTTCAGTGTAAATCCGAATTAAAACAATCTCATCTTTTAAAAATTTGAGTTATGCTAAAAACCAGGTTGTAAAGTAAGAGTAAAGAATAAAAAAAGTCAGAAACTTTTGACATTATTATGCAATTTTGGTCTCTATATCGCATTTACGGCACCAAATCAATCAATAAAAAAACTGTTACCATACAATGGACATGTATTATAAAATCGAATCGTTAAATAGCGGAATTTGACAAATAATCCCTAAAGAACTACAAGTAAATAGGATAATCTAAAAAACATAATTGAAATAGTGAGAATTTTTTGAACACAAATATTTTAAATGCTTTAAAAAAGGAGAAAACTCAATGTGCGAGACTTAGTGTAATCAAAAACTTTAAAAAAATATGAAAAGCGTCAACTTGCTCTATGTTGGTGAAGGTTTGTGACCGTCAAATACGAAACTTGGCGGGTTTTCCATCAGTGTGAGTCAGCTAAAGTTCTTATCTATTCAAAATGGCATACAAACCATGAAGCTATAAAGCTACTGGTTCTAGTGTTCTGACCTCCC
This sequence comes from Calephelis virginiensis, assembly GCA_002245475.1. Taxonomy (NCBI): domain Eukaryota; kingdom Metazoa; phylum Arthropoda; class Insecta; order Lepidoptera; family Riodinidae; genus Calephelis; species Calephelis virginiensis. The sequence goes on from NJDC01004113.1 coordinate 79,859, forward strand.
TTTCTGAAATTCTTGTGATTATTAACAAAGTTAAAAGTAAAGAGAGATATATTACAATGAGAGAAATATTTGGAAATCACATCAGGTCTTTGTTAGGAGTATAACCTCCAGTATTATAGGTTCATGTTATAAAGTATACATAACATTTCAAGTGAGAGGAAATGACATAACTTTTTTTTTTTTGAATGACTAATTTGTTGCTAATCTTACGATTTTTTACAACTTCACCGAACTTTGTGGGCCGAGCAGAGTGCTCAGCCCGAGACATCATTATTT
>NJDC01004113.1:97386-129648 GCA_002245475.1 Calephelis virginiensis
AGTACTGTACAAAGTTAAATTATGTGTCAATGCAAACTGGAGCGGCGTACGGTGCAGTGTGATATCTGCTTTCCGAAAAACATTGGTTGTTGATAGCATTTCTTATGAAATGATCGTCAAGTTTCAGAAGTATGCGATCACCCGAACTAATACCACCGCTACAGAATAAGTAATAATCTTAAACGTTTTATCTTTTCCTGTCACCTAAGTTCAGGCCCAATTTAAGCAGGACATGTAAAAGCCGAGTTTATGCCGAGATTTTTATACAAAGATACCTTACAGCTAACCAAAATACAGGAATCAATATAACAATAATACTTCACTTTAGTGCAAAAACAAACACCAACTTATTAATTTAATTTCCACGACGCGCTTTAATCATTTTTTTTTCTAAAGATAGCTCATGATTCTTAGATGATTTAGCATAAAATTTATCAATATCCCTCTAGTGATCTATAGTTGAAGTCGTCAACATAGACAAAAAATATGTAATACTAGCTGTTGCGGCGTTGCTCGCGTGGTTAACAGTCCCACATGAACATTTTTTTGGACAAAAACTGTATAACCATTTTTTTATGAAAATCGGTTCATCAGTTTTTGCTAGAAGGAATAACAAACAAACAAATAAACATATAAACTTTCGCATTTCTAATATTAGTAGAATTAGCATAATTAGCTGAAAACACTAAGTATTACATGATAGGTGGCAAAACCTGTCACCAAGTAGGTACATATCCATTCTCGGATAGAGTTATTTTGTCATAAAATTTAAAAAATAACGTTTGATTTAGAACTTTACCTCGAAATAAAATGAAATGAATATAATTTAGTTGCGAAATCTGTGTGTTAATAGGATATTAGAAAAATACTACTACTCTAGACATGTCGTGTTCTAGAGGTGGGAGGATAAGGTAAGTTTTCCAATCGCGGGTTGACAACGCATCATTGACATCTTAAGTGTCTATAGTAAATCTAGTTCTATCTAAATGGTCTGCTTGTTTGCCTATCTGGGAACGACATAAAATTTTTAATACAAATCTTAGAGCAAGTAATCTAATCAATTACCTATTTGTACGATAAAATTTCATAAAAATCGTTATTTTAGCAATTCCAAGTAATTTCCCCTTTTCAAGCTTAGTAGCGCTACTAACGTGCGAGGATGTAATATTATTATGGGCCTTCTAGGCTTTATTTACTGCCTTCTAGCTTTTATTTTCTTATTACGTGCCTCTGTGCCTCAATGAAAGTTTTGCTATATCATTCAAAGTCGCCTCTGTGGTCTAGCGGTCCGGGTGTTGGACTTGACTGCATGAGGTCCCAGGTTCGAATCCCGGGTCGGCCAACACAAAGAAAGTTGGATTTTTCTAGTTTTCTAATAAAAAAATGTTGGTCGGGATTGGAAATGTGCCCGGCTGGCGATAGGCTTGCCACCTATCACATTGTGGGACTTAGTGTCTTCGGCTAGTCGTGGGTGACTTGGTTGTACCTCTGCCTACCTCTTCGGGGATATAGGCGTGAAGATACTTTTTTTTTCAAAGAATTAGGAACATAGCTGTTGATGTGATTTCATGACTATTCTAGCATGTATTTTTAACCTTCTAAGTTTATTTTATCATTGAACTGTATTCCAGAACAATATCTCAGTGATAGTATGATAATAGTATTCTAATTTTGTTTGTATGTTGTACGAGTTTCGTTTCATCGTAGGACCACATAATATGAAATAAAACCTACAACCTGCAAGACCTAAAACAAACAGGTGGTAGAGTTTCGTAGCGACTCCCGCGTATTAGTACCACCGCCTTACATATTCCTGCCACCATAACGCCCAATGCTTTCCGTTGACGTGTTCCGGTTCGAAGGGTAAGGTAGCAGGTAAACTTACTTTTGCTCGAGGCCTAACATCCCGACCTCAGGTTGGCAACGCACCTTTACCACCTTTGGTGTCTCTAGGTGACGTAAATTTCTTGCCATCAGGAAACCCGTCCGCTTGTTTGCTTTCCTCATAAAAAAAAGGTAGAAGACTCATCACATTACGACGGGGAAATGTGGATTTATAACCAAGTAGCTTTCATTATTTCCGTATGTGATTCTATGCAGCCATGTACGTAAAGCCATATTTGATTTAATATTTATTACTTCGTTAAAAATACCCAATGCGTCATGAAATCCGCCTAGGGCTCTAACTCAAGATGAACTGAGAAAATCCCATCCATTCTCGAAGGGTGTACTAATAATAACACTATATCTTACCCCCTTGCGGTCAGTACACTCTCCTTTATACATTGCATAGTTTAATACAACTATTGGAATATAATCATTGTTAGTGAAATGATAAAGATGATTTTTGCGTAAACTAGTTAAGATGATGGTATCATTCCACTGAATGTGATTGATGTTGCGAAGCAATCCTTGTGAATCATTGTTGATGACTCAATATTTATTAGCTACAACGTAAACAGCTCTATAAATAGTTTATGCTGGCTTGTAATAACTATTACCTATACTATGATGACAAACACTCTTAACAAACTATTAAGATAAATAGTAAAAATAAATATCTCTGAACATTTTTCCCCAAGCAATCTTATTTGAAATCAAATTACATTCTTGTAATGTGGGTGTTTGTCAACTAAACTAATACGTAAGTATACATATTTAGTTGCTAAAATAAATTTAATAAACACCCACACGGAGAAATACAATCAATCTTTGCTCTCCACACGAGACTTGTCGATAAATAAATACAGGTCTCTCTAATAAGCTCTGAAAATTAAGTTTAAGCTCTGAAATCAAGTAGACAGTTAAAATATATCATATTACTAGCGGTAACTGCCTACTTCGCGTCTGTGATCTAGTGGCCCAGGTATTGTACAAGACTTCATGAGGTCCCGAGTTCGATTAGGGCAACAAAAAGAAAATGTGGTTTTTCCAATTTTCTGATGAAAAAAAATTGTTTATTGGATGTGTGCCCAGCTGGCGATAGGCTTGCCCCCTTTCACATTGTGGGACTTACCCCCTGGCCACGGGAAATTCTCGAAAGCGAATATTCGCGCGGTGCGACTGGCGGAGCGTCTAGCGACTGAAACAAATGTATGGCAATGTTTTTAGCATGCCACGCGCCGCGGCGACCAGCGAAGCGACCGGCGAAATGTACCGGGCGAATCGCGGAGGCGACTGGTGGTGCGGCGGGCTAGCAAAACAAACGTATGAATCAGTAAGGAGGAAGTAAGGAGCAAGCCACGGAGTCGAGCGGCGAATGGTACAGTGATTAAATGAGTTTAGTTTTTTTTCACCGCGAAAAATTAACACCGAGATTTTTATTGCTGAAAACTAGCTGGAAATAATGTTATAAATATTTTTTACATTTGAAATTCTATTTGCATAGACTTTATAGTCCAATTCAGGTTGAATATTAATAATAATGTCATCGAAGGTTTCAATAGTCATTCTCGTAAATTTAAAAAGTTTTTCTGGATTTCTGTATTCCTCGTACTAATTATAAAATTCTCCATCAAATTTGCCGTTCACACCGCCGGTCCCCGTGGTCTAGCCGTTAATGTCTTCGTTTAGTCATAGGTGCCTTGGTTGTGCCTCTGCCTACTTCTTCGGGGCCATATCCCCGAAATCCCTGAAGATACTTCTTCTCTACTCTTCCAACTTCACCTGTGTCTAAAGTTCGTTGTAAGCTCTCAAGTTATCGAAAAAAAGCTTAAATCGTTCTCAACTCGCAAAGAAGTTACACGTTTCATTTAATCTTGAATCTCTTATGCGTTTTGGAGATATTGCATATTATGAAGAACATCAAGACTTCAAGATAAGTCATCGAACATTCAGATTTCTTCTATTACGTTGCATCGGTCGACGCATCGATTTTCTACAGACGTTTGATGAACATCTGTTTAAAGTATCTTCACGCCCATATCCCCGAAGAGGTTGGCAGAGGTACAACCAAGGCACCCACGACTAGCCGAAGACACTAAGTCCCACAATGTGATAGGTGGCAAGCCTATCGCCAACCGGGCAAATTTCCAATCCCGACCAACATTTTTTTTAATTAGAAAATTGGAAAAATCCAATTTTCATTATGTTGGCCGACCCGGGATTCGAACCCAGGACCTCTTGCAGTGAAGTCCAACACCCGGACCGCTAGACCACAGAGGCGACTGTTTATTGCCACTAATACTGTGGAGGAGACCACCAGGAGAATAGACCAGAGGTAGACTGGTAGAGATTCATTAGAATTACTAGCACATCATATACTATTCCTGCAGTAGCCTGCAGTGTTCACATGGATTATTTTTATAGTAAAATGTATAAATTTACGGTAGATAGGAACAAATTACAACTCTTTCTTAAATTGTTGTAATAAATCTAAATGAATATTTTGTTTGAATATTAAAATATGTATAGTTTATAAGTAATTATGTATATAAATACTTCACACTTTTTTGTAGTAAACACTTGTCCACTATACAAATGTTCTGCCAAACAACCAACTACCAACCAAATAAGTTCTTAACGCTAAATTAAAACAGTCTTTTTATCTTTAGTTTCAAAGCCCCGATGAAAATGTATGCTGTAAAAAGTGAAACTTGACTATAGAGTAACGAAAAGTATTAAATAAAGTGTATAGTGGATAAGTACAAGTGTTTACTACAAAAAAAATGTAGGTATACAATGGGATTCCAACAAGTACCGACGGTAACAAATATAGTAACTATAAATATTTCTGCAACAACTTCGCAACACACATATTCCGCTAGTAAATAACTATCATTTCATTTTAGCAAGTACATACCACCTTATAATTTTTGGCATTAAGGTTCCAAGAAGAAGAAGAAGAAGTCTTCTTTTTAATTTCCGCCACTAAAGAGGATTCACATCCTCCGATTAACCACGCTCTATATTTGAACCATCAGGAATCCATATGCATATTTGATTTTACCTGAGTTTAAAAAGCTACTTGTTAGGACGTAGCAGCTAATAACCATATCAAAGGCAACGAACGAAAGTGTACAAAAATATAACTTTTAGTAGCATTTATTACCTGCTAATGCAATGCCAACTTCTTGGGAAATTGAAAATTAATTCCCCGTCGATTGGAAATTATTGGACGTCAAAGATAAAATCGTTTTCAATGTAAATAAAAAGAAACCATTTCCTCCACCCCACATCGACCGACTTGAATATACTATGAGCCTGTTTTACCCCAATGTATATGTAATTTTATGTTAACTAAGTGTAATGAATATATATTATTTTTATCGGAAATGTTATTCTGAATCCTAAATTTTCCATTGGCGGCATTGGTGGAGAATTTCATTGAATATGTTTAATTCTTATTAAAAATTCGTTCTTAATGATATTTGTAGAAAAGTACATGTATGTTATACATATAATATTAGCTACGTACTCCACTGTTTTGAGGTTTCACTAACTGTTGCCCGCTTCTTCACCTGCAGTAATTTTGCATGTTATGCTATATGATTATAGGCCACGTATGTAATTCTCCCGGCTACCTCCAGTGACAAACATGACAATAGCGAGCTCTGACGCTATGGTGACAGAAATAGGTAAGGCGGCGGTACAGTAAGCAAATGATCTGATCTTGCTTACTGTAGCAGTCTGGGGAACTGCTGCACAGGCGACAGCTCTATACTACGGGTACCTAGAGTAAGCTTTGCAAAATGGTCATATACCAAATTCATATCTAAACAGATGTAGATATTAATAATAGAATAATAAATAATAATACTTTGCTAATTCCATGGAACCCGTGTAACTGGTGGAAAATTTCTAGGTAACACTGGATGTGGCAACCGTTTTCCGGACCGGACCCCCGGACACAGGACGAACGTTTTCGTAATCCAGACCACGAATAGAAACTGATTTTAGGAAACTATCGAACATCCCACATTCTTTGTCAACCTTGTCGAGCCTTGTACGATACGGTTTCCGAATGCATCAGGGTCCAAGAGAAACGTAGGTGGAATGCGAGTTGGTATACTTTTTTATGGTATTGGAAGGCAAACAAACAGACGGACACCTAGAGGCATTCACACAGGCCCGTATGTTAGGCTTCGAGTAAAATGAGTATACCGGCTACCTTATCTTCCCAACCGGAACACGTCAACGGCAAGCACTGATGTTATGGAGGCAGGAATAGGTAAAGCGGTAAACCAATCCGGGCGAGTAGCTGCGAAATTCTACCACCTAGTCAGATGTCACGGTGTTAGATAGGATAAGCTTATAGTGGCTTTTTACGAAATTCTTGGTTGGAAGCCAAAGGGTCTAAGGTGCGAAGGAGCCCGGACCAACAGTAAAGTACTACTATTCAAATTATGCGCTTCGGCTTTACACTTTTTACACTTTTACACTTCATACTTTTATTTTTATATTAGCTGACCTAATCTAAATTTAAGCGAATTGATTAATTATGTAATAACAACTCTATATAGATATCATTAAAATACATTCGGATTTCCGAACCTTGACGAATATAGCTGAAGCGCATCATTTAAATAGTACTACTATACTTTATGGTTTATCATGAGTACTTCAGCAAGATTCGCCAAGCTGAGCTCGTACTACAGGTTGCGGTCTGGTTAGCGGTAGTGCCGTTCAATGAGGAAGTTATGCCGTCATGTCGGCTTGTGACAATTAATGCCACTAAAAAGATTTCCCACCACAACAGTTAATATTTGTTTCATGAAGTTACCAAAATAAAGGCTTATTCTACATTCTTATGGATGTGTTTAAAGTAATCCCTGATTAAATAACATTATGTTTGACTCACATTAAAATAAAAATATTAATTTTTATTTATTTGAACCATGAAACATACAAAAATTTACTTCCCATCCAAATGCGCTGTGTTGTTTTATTCGAGTGTAACCACTTCGTTTTAACAATTTGCCAATTTTTGTAATGTTTCGATTACAGCTTCTCGATGTTTCGATTTGATAACTAAATGGCACAAACTGTAGGGCTACTCTTTAAACTCGATATCATTCCAATTGGAAATTGTAATCGTATATGCATTTTAGGTACTTTTGAGCACAGAACTAGCGGACTATTAACATTTAGTTACAAATAAATTCAACGAATCTGATAAAACAACTTATTGTTTACTATTAACTAATTGTTAGTAATTTGCCAGTATTGTGCTCACGAGTACCTAAAAAGAAATATCTACTCGATTATAATTTTTAAAATTGCATGAATCGAGGTTCAAATGTAACCAACATTCAATACAAATTAAGTACAGTAAAACTGCAATAACCGACTCCAACTATTCCATAAGGTAAATCACGTTTTCATAATTCCTTTTTCGAGAGACAGCTAATGATTCCGAAATGGTCCCACATAAATTTTATCGACATGCATTGACATAGTAGTTTTTGAGTTGAGTAGTAGATATTTTTTGTCTATGATGCTATTGTCAATAAGAGCTAGTAAGCTTACTTTCAAGATCAGGGTTTTTGGCGGTGGTAATAAAAATTGTACTATGAATATCGTGTTTTATTTCTGTTCACTACAATAATATTTTACAATGGTTTAAGTTATTTATACAGTACTTATCTTTTTATATTAAAAACAATTCGTGCTAATCTATACATTCTTAATAAACTTATAGTCAAGTATCACTGTGCTGTTGCCAACATTAACAAAAATGTAATCGTAAAAAAGGTGTCTGTGCGATTCACACACGTTAGAAGTGAAACTTCAGTAAATCGACAAAAGAATGAGATGAATATATAATCCTACATATTTTTGTATTTGTGTCTCTTACCTGTCGTTATTTCCGTTGCATCCGGTTTGAAATCACAACGATTCTAAAGAAGTTTCACTTCAATAAAATAAGTCAGTAAGAGTATCTTATCTCAGTAGTATAACTCAAAAACCACTAGTCATTAAATAAATATGGGACCACCTCGGAATAATGACCCATCTTTCAACAAAAACTGTCAAACTCGGTTGACTATTGGCCAAGTAATCGCGTGATAAACATAAAAAAATCATCCTTTGGTTTGATCTGTTTTTGGTTAAACACAGATTTTACTCTGGCAACGTATTTACTATTGCTGTTTCAATAAAAATATATGGTGATGTACATGATTTTTTCAATATTTCTTTCTGTTTCATCATCAACATCATCATCATCAGCCGGAGGACGTCTACTGCTGGACATAGGCCTCCCCCAAAGAGCGCCACAAGTCACGGTCACCAGCCGCTTGTATCCAGCGACTCCCCGCGACGTTGACAGGATCATCAGTCCACCGAGTGGGAAGTCGTCCAACACTACGTCCTCTCTGTCTACTACTACGTCTACTCTACGTCTGTTTGCTGCTCTACAATATATAAAACTAACAGAGACCATTAATTTAACAATAAACTCTTATTTTATAAGTATTTTAATTACGTATTTGGTTCTATATAATAACAGATTAAATCATTCATCAGTCGAGTCCCTAAAATGTGAATTATGTGAGTTAATACATTTTGCTTTTCCAGCGTCGCTACGTTCACTTACTATGTAAACTAGGCTCATAACTTCATTTAAGGGTTGCCTTCGTTGATGGAAATTTATAGTCCCAAATCCGACCCTCATTGGTCGTGAACAAATTACGTCTAAGTGGTGCCTCAGTACTTCCGCCAGCCATGTTTATTGATGGACTAGTTAATAAACATTGAACAGTATTCGAGATGCTTTGCATCTATATTTTTAAGCTGTGGTAGGCTACAAAATGAATATAATCAAATTAATATTACTTTCAAGTTTTTTTATGCTGGTTTGTTATTTTCGTGTTTATGATACGCAATTCAGAATAGGTATGTAAAGTAGTACTATTTAAATTACGCGCTTCGGCTATATTCGTCAAGCTTCGGAAATCCGAATAATTTTAAAGATATCTTAATATAGAGTTGTTATTACATATTACATCATTTCGCTTAAATTTTGATTAGGTCAGACAATTTAAAAATGAAAGAGTGTAAAAGAGTAAAAATTGTAAAACCGCAGCGCATAATTTAAATAGTAGTACTGTACGTATACTTATACTGTGTGCGTACTCTAGCCCGTGATTACACACGTGTGTATGTTTGCATGCGATTATCTTGTGAGATTTGTTCAAACTAATTCACTCGCCAATAACTTTGGCAATCATAACCTGATACATATAAAATAGACTAACATTTTTTCTGCCAGGGATATTAAAAGCAAACCATGATTTTTGTACGACCCAATCAAAAATGTTCAAATTTAATTTCAATTTGAAATGTGAACAGTGATAATAGATTGGAATATCAACGAATGGTAAACGTAACAAACAAACTCATCGGACGTGTCCGACAATGTTTGTCCGCATACGATGACTGAAACGGACTGAATACTACATTCACCAAACACTGAATTAGCATATCGAATCTATTCGTACAAATCTGCCATACTTTGACAAAATAACAAAAACTTCACACAAAATTAAACTTTAATACATCACAATACAGAGCAAATTCCTGCGGTACTATTTCTCTATTGAAGGGCCGCATTTCAAAATTATAACCTCGTATTCAATGAACTCGGCTTTGATTGTCACATAATGTTTGCACCGAATCGCTATTGTTCATAAATCGATTCGATTTAGCCAGGATTGGTAAAGGACTTCATTCATTCAATCACTGCGGTACATCACTATTTTAAGGCCATTTCTTCAAACCACTTAAAACATCTAAAAATCATCCATCTCATTCCCCAGCGTAAAACGCTAACTATCCCGCTCACTAAGTACATAAATCTTAAAAAAGCTACAAAATATCGAAAAATTAGATGTCCATTATTTTGTTAAACTTAAAAGTTTAAAAGATGTAAAATAAGTGTAATAAAGACTTATTTTACATCTTTTATAATGGATTTCCGCAAAGTAACGCCTGATTCAATAAAATATCTTAAAAGTTTAAGCCTACTTTGACATAACGGTGAAAACTACTTGTACCTATGTCTTCATAATTTGTAATGAAAACTAATCTAGAGCGGGGTATCATTTTGTGACAGATGAATTTTAAATTTGGAATGTTAACTTGAAGCGTAAAAGCGGCTAATTATGTTTCAACTTACATCTGACAAAAATCGCATAAAAATAACAACTCAAAAAGACATTTGTAAAAGAACATTGTACTGGTACAACACACTTTAGGTAATATCGTCGCTATAGCATGATTAATTTAAGAGCAGAAAGACTATAAAAAACCGATTACAATGTCATTATTACCATTTAAATAATCGCCTCTGTGGTCTAGCGGTCCGGGTGTTGGACTTGACTGCATGAGGTTCCGGGTTCGAATCCCGGGTCAGCCAACACTAAGAAAATTGGATTTTTCCAATTTTTTATTAAAAAAAGATGTTGGTCGGGATTGGAAATGTGCCCGGTTGGCGATAGGCTTGCCACCTATCACATTGTGGGACTTAGTGTCTTCGGCTAGTCGTAGGTGCCTTGGTTGTACCTCTGCCTACCTCTTCGGGGATATGGGCGTGAAGATATTAAATAATTATTTTTATTTATTTAATTAAATCGATCTAATTTGAAAAAAAAAATATTAAACAATAACATACACATTTTAAGTATAATTCGAAAACAGCTTCATTGAGACTCGGTTTAAAATTAATTTAACTTTAAATGGGGCAAACCGGAAAGTAGCCGCTTTGAAACAAAATGGATACAACAAAATTAATTCACCGAGTAAAAAGTTCTGAGATAACAAATACAAAAAACACAAAACTGAATTGATTTTGTGTTTCTTCTCCCTTTTTAGCAATCGGCTGTAAAGCGATAGCAAGAGCCCACCCAAAGCCCTACTTTATATAAGACCGCCTAACAAGTTAATAACTGTAATTAATAAATAAATCACTGTTAATGTCTGCTAATAACACCTTTATGAAAATATTGAAGGCTCGCATAGGAACAGTGTTTCGGACGCTTGTACTAAAGTTTTTCAGCGCGTAGTAGATATTTTTATGCTACTGCCAATTTTTTACAAATTTCTTTTTGGCATCTATGGTTATAATACGTCAACATATAAATATTCTTTGGTATTTACGTCAAAATAGCTAATCGCAGTTGTTATGGGACGAATTTAACTTGAGCGAGAAACCCGTTTCCTACACTCCGCTCTGCATGTCTGTTGGCATTCATATCTTGTTACACAAGTTTTAGTCAGCATTTATAAGTCCTCCTGTTTTATACCTAGCAGCTTTACGGGGTCTCGACATTTGTTACCCTCATAACCTGCCGTTTTAAGCACGACCGACATTTTCTAACCAAATCCAGCACGAATCATGTTAATACTGGCTTTTCAGAGTAAAAGGCGTAATTTTAACGGGGAATCCTTCCCTACTATGGCAAGGCAAATTTGCCAGACTACGATGGTCCTACACTAGTACATTTTACACTTACATACACTGAAAAATTTAACTGCACTGTTTTTGGTATTTCAAAAATAACTAAACTATAATTTTGTCTTTAATAGCGAACCGCCTCGTTGGTGGAGTGGCTAGCGTACACGCCTAACAACATCGACCAACCGCGAGGCTCTTGTCCGATTCCCGACGGGGGCAGGCATTTGTGTGATAAACATTTAGGTGTCTCCATTTTCGGGTCTGTGTGTTTATTAAATTTATTCTGGTATCTATTTAAGTATTTCCATGTATCATAATCGTTGACTAACACCTATAACACAAGCATATAATTTGCTTACTGTAGGGTTAGATTCAATTTGTGTAAATTTATTTATTATTTATTTAAACTCTTTTGTAGTAGCTCAATAGTTGTAGAGTTTATTTCGATATGGTAACCTGTATATTTTTTTTAATTATTACTCACTAAAATAAAGTTATCAAATTGGCGAACCTACTGCAAACAAAACTGAATTTTCAATAGTACTTAACTAAACCAAACTGTTACTAACTACTTTGGCTTAAGCCGTATTATTAGTATTACTCTTTTTTTTTGTTTTTATTTACTTCGCTGGTAAAGTATCGTAGTGACTCGCCCGGATTGGTATCACCGTCTTATCTATTCCTACCGCCGTAACGTCAGTGCTTGCCGTTGACGTATTCCGGTTCGGAGGATAAGGTAGCCGGTAAACTTACTTTTGCTTGGGGCCTAACATCCCGGCCTCAGGTTTACCTATTGTATACCTATGCTATTACCACCTTTGGTGTCTCAAGGCGACATGATTTTTTTTACTTTCAGGAAATCCGTGTGCTTATTTGCCTTCCAATATCATAAAAAAATAATTAATGTTTTAGTTAACAAAATCTGGGTTGGTTTAAGTAACATTCCTGTGTGACCAGTAACAAAAATATTGTTGTTAAGCACCACCAATTATTTTCATTGTCACTAGGTTCAAGGGGTATGTCTGCCGACTTGCCCGCAGAAATGTCCGTCAAGTGAATTCCCTCCTTCTCTCGGCTACTCTACAATTTGTTACATTTGTGTTATAACCCTAGCTAGATTGTATTTTTAAGTCCGGCTGTTTACTGAATTTATTTTAAAATCAGTAATAATTTGCTTTATTTTAAGTAACAGGATTTATTTAGATGTAATTAATGATACAATGATAATATAATGTAAATTACGGGTATAAAGGCTATCACATAATAAAAGATGCCAAATTGCCGTTTATGTATAACGGCCATGTAATATAGCTTCTTGGTAACGATCCTGCTTCTCGACCTTATAACAAAAGGCTACCGGCCGCACTCAAAGATGTTAATTAACATTTAATCGATCACTAAGTCACAACTTTGTATATAAACTGTCGAGTTACTGTCTGGTTAAAAGATATTTGACGTCTATGAGTGCAGCCGTAACTGATGATTATATAAACTTCCCATTTCAATTCCCCGTAGGGTCAGGGCCCGCTGAGTAAAATAAGACGATTTGCCTCTCTGCCAGGCAACTGGTTAAAATATAGGTCATCACAGACAAGACCACTAGTAATAGTGTGCTGTGCAGCAACATGCCTGGATATGAATCTACCGCCTTACCTATTCCTGTCATCATAATGACTCTGTCATTTTCCAGCATAGAAGGTAGCGTAGCCAGTAAACTTTCACAATAGGCTTAGCGGGATACTATAGGTCAGCGACGCACCTATTACATCTATGGTGTCTATAGGTCACGGTTATCTCATACCATCAAGACAGATGTGTGCTTATTCTCTGACCTCTCACATAAAAAATAAGTTTTTCAGGCCACAAATGCAACTAGTTAATTCATGCCGCTTCACCCGAGCTGCAATAGTTCGTGCTGCAATATGGCGTTCAATATCAAAACTCAAAAGCAAGGGAAATAGTAAAAGAAGACTCAGAATGCTAGACAGAAGGGAGTTTTATTTAGAAAAAGATATCCAATAAATTAGTAGGCCCTCGCAGGCTACAAACTCAATTGTCTAGGGCTCAGGGTGAAGAGCATAGGTACGACACGCGCCCACAATAAATTCCAAGGCTTGATGGGCCGGTGCACGGTAATTAGACTTCGGTCGCGGGCGGGGCGTTTCAACGCCAAACCTCATTTGCAGGAGTGCTACTAATGATTACTACGGGAATTCGAACTTATTACGTTAGTCATTTCGTTGCAATCGAAAAGAATCACAGTTTACTTTTAGAAAACAGTAAGATTGCATTCGTTATATCACTTCTCACTGGCTCTAGCTGAGACAATTTGCATAAAACGTCTACAAATAAATCTAATAAACTTATAGATTATCTGTTTATTTAAACAAATTTTAATCATTGATGTGTCTTAATATATTCCTATTTCCCTATTGATTCTTAGGAGCGCCTAAATGTTGAAAACATTAGTTCATAAATTGGTATATCCAAATTCGTCTCATTCTAATTCGGTTAATATTTTTTAGTTTTTCTTTTTGCAGCGTAAGAGAAGACCACATCGCGCGATAGAGAAATAATATTTTATTATTATTGCATACTTCAGTCAGTTAAAATAAGTGGCAGAGTGATAATTGGTGGTAAGTTTGTTGCGCACTCGTTAAACTAATTTTAAATTATCGCTATCTTTGTTCAACGAAAGTAATAGAAAGAGACAAACACTTTTAGCTCTGTCAGACTAAGAACATGACATTTCTACAGTTCTATTCTGTAAAACGTTGTTTAAAAACATCACGATTTGACATGCCAGGATTACTTCGACACGGCTAAACTATTCCATCTCTTTTGCTTTTGTTTGATTTGAAAAAGATAGCATGCATCTTAAATAATTTTAGTTTGTAAACAGCAGAATCACCGCCATTGTCTGACATTTTTTGCACTTTATGTGCAAAGCCGATGAAAATCAATAAAAGGAAAGTGTACTTGCAGATAAAAAATTGTACTACAAAACGATAACTAAAGTCCACACTTTATATATTAGATCGTGTTTTAATATTTATCGTGGACCAGAAGTAGGAACCATGCCCTTCCCACTGCCGGTTACACACTCAGCCAATTTATATCGCGAGAGGGCAATTACCGACGTTTCCGTCGTTTTCGGTGCCTAAACGTCATTTGAGAAAATTATTACATTGGGCGAGTCGCCTCCGGCCAGTGATATAGCCGTCTATACTGCGAGTTGCAATAGTAGTGCCTTTGAATGAGTATACTACCCTTACGTGTATGAAATTATCGGCGAGCTGCACACAGTTGCAGGGTTTATATAATTAGGTTCGTATAAAAGTGTACTTTATATTACATACTACAAAATGGCATTACAGTTCAGTGATATTACAGAATGTCGACGCTCTTTTAGTTATTGTCTCTAATGCCAACCTCTCATATTAAGCCAACAATTTTGAACAAAAATTTGTATTTTTCGTTTATTTCTTCAGGCACTTGCTGCATGAAATTGCTGGTAGTGTTAAAGGGGAATTTTTTTATCACACAAGTATTCTCATGGGCTTAATAATATTTGACAAGCACATACAGTAATACACTTTCACAGTTTCTAAAAACACCTAACATAAAACATTGTAAAAAACATATATCAAATACATCAACAAACCCTGCTTCCATTCTAACATATAAGACTAGCTGTTAATCGCGGATTTGCTCGCGAAGCAGTTAATATATTTACTGATTAAAGCCCATCAATAAAGACTTTCATACAAACTTTCAATCTCTAATTCACCCTATTAGGTGTAGAATAGGGGTTTCTACTCTTTTTAATAAGAAGCTCTAAAACAAAGTTTCATGTTTCTAACTTAAAAAATGACGGTCTACCGTACAAAGTTTCAACTCAAATTTCACCCCATTAGGGGTAGAATTTCCGAAATTTCGTCCTTAGTAGGCGTCTACTTAATAAAACGCCCCTACTCATCAAATTTCATGACTGTAACAGTTTTTGCTCGACGATAATCAGTCAGTCAGGACATGCTATTTTATAAGTATAGATAAAAATAATGAAATATAAAATATTTATTCGTTTACTATTTTACATGTTTAAAATACAGGTTAAAAGCCTGTTCGATCATTAAACGCTCACCTCTGGAAAAATGAACAGACGGTTTCACTGATGATGAGAGACCTGCCCACTGCCTATAGATAGCAAAAATAGGAAGGACTGCTTCTGACCTAAGGGTCTTTTTCTATCCTAAATCCTCCAATAGCAAACAAATGACCAACGCTGATGGTATAGCAACAGAAACACAAAGATAATATTCAATATAAATAATACCAATCTGTAATTGTGTATTGTTCTTCTCGAACAAACATCATGACACGAAATTACATATAACTAACATATATCTTCAAACAGTAGATTTTTTTATTTTTTTTATTTTATGGAATCAGGCGTTACTTTGCGGAAATTCGATATAACATATGTAAAATAAGCCTTTATTTTGCTAATTCCGCGTAAACAGTGTAACTCTTGTGGCAAAATCCTCCAAATGACACAGAATGTGACAAGCCTAACAGCCTATCTACATCAGTAGATAAAATTTATTTTGTAAAAACTTCATATTACTTGCACCTTAGTAGAATTTTATGATGTCGTCGAAACCTCTGTTCGCATTCGGGTTTTCACTTTTATAAAAAATACAAAGGAAAATTATTTCATTTGGTCTTGTAGACAAAGGTAAGTAAGATAAGTTTGAGCCCAATATATACATTTACAAACTCTATAGTAAGAGTCGACAGGCGTCACTGACTTAAATAAACCACAATGTTTATGAAGCTAAGCAGGTGGGCTTAACAGTTCGGTTCAATTACATTTAAGGTAATATAAGAGAAGCTTTAGGGAAATTCGGTTTATGAGAATAAAGAAGTATTAAAAGCAAAAGTAATACTTGGTATAATCAAAAATCTGCCTTATTTGGCAAATAGAACATCAAATAAGAAATAGCATAGAAAAAAAAATCTGTATAAGGATTCCACTACTCGAAGGACCTATTTTTACACCAAGATTTTATACATAAATTGTCTCCTTTGCCCTAATTTGTTTGGTAGGGATGACAGAAAACCATGAGGTCATATTTATATTCAATATTGCGTTGAATCCAATCTAAATATAATCAAATTAAATGGAAACAACTACGTTAATAAAACCGACTATTATTTATATGTGCCAGTTACTAATAGCCTTGAAGTCGGTGCCAAGCTAATTTAATACTTATTTATAATATAACTATTGGTTTAAGGCTTGGCACCGACTTCAAACCTATTTGTACATAGCACGAATGATAGGTAGTGTAAAATTAATACTAAATCTTTATTATTTTTTACATTTTAGTTTTGAAGTCGGTTTTTATTAAAGTAGTTATTTTTATTTAATAATTTTTAGTTTATTGGTGCTAAGATTTAATTTATTAAAATTAAACATCGGGATAGGTGAATGTAGATAAAAAATATCATAAAATAAAAACTAATGGGCCTACCTGAATTAAATTTTTATAGAATCAATTCAAAACTATTCCACATCAAACAAAAAAAGAATTATATAAAGCGGTTTAGAAACCTCGGAGAAATCGGTGTAGGTATATACACAAAAAAATATATCGGCCGAATGAGAACCTCCTCGTTTTTGAACTCAGTTAATAAAATAAAACTGTAGAGAGTGAATTGTATACATTAAAGATATTTTAACAAATAGGTTCAGGCGCCTGAATATGGGAACAGAACATATATTGAGCATTTTTATTTTTGTCTGTCTGTTTCTCGCCTGCCATTCACTCCAAATCAAGGACCATGACAAAATTTGACTGGCGAGTGTACGTAGAACACTTTCAACCTTCGAGAAAGGTTATACCGATAATAATATTTACAAACATACATACATATCTTCACGCCAAGTCCCTTACGTGATGGGCAGAGAGTATCGACTGCCAGACCTCACGATACTGACAAACCTATCTAGCTTCATCTAATAAAGCTCAAAAAATTGAAAATACGATTTTTTATAATTATGGGTTGGAATTAAACTTCGAATAACTTTGAAAGGAGTCAACCTAGCGAAAAATTATGTCAGACCTTTTTTGTAGATCGTCAAATTCTCTATAAGAATAAGTTTTGGTCGTTACTCGACAAATATCCATTCATACGCATAAAAAATCCAAAGAAAATATAAATATATTCCTGTGTTATTTAAATGGGAAATCGATAATTACAAATCGCCACCTCATAATATTAATATTAAGAGCTCAAATTTTACCAGAATTTTTTTCGTCATTTTGGAAGATACTTTTATGGTATCAAATGAAAAACAAGTTAAAAATTTATTTTGCCCAACCCTAATGCCAGGTCGGATATACTAACTTATAAAGTCCTTCTAAAATAGGTGTTCAAATTTTTAGACCGTATGCATTAGGTGTAATAAAAGACACCTTTACAGGGTTACATTTAAAGCATCAGCCAAATTTTGTGAAACGATTTGAAATCGGTAACACTTTAGACTTTAACAATTTATACTTTTTCTCCGAATCGAAATACGAGATGCAAGGATAAAACGTAAACAGTGCATAAAACTGTCGACTTCGTAGGCTGGTGACATCATGACTCGTACTAGGTACGACATAGTGTGACAACAAGTGAAGCATTTTTGCGAACTATTTTAAATGAATGTTTATAAAAGTACATACATTCATTATTCAAGTTCATTTACGTATGGACATTTAAAGATTTGAATTTAAGAAATTAATTTTTGTCCTACACTCATACTAAATGTCTGAGTAGCTTTAAATTTCACAGTTGATGTCCCAAATCCGTTAAGGAAAATCGCATATTTATTCACATAACAAGCAGACAAAGAGCATCTGTTTGCTCAAATTAAAACACTTCTAAGACAAAACTGACTCTGCTTTGATCCGCTAAGGGCCCGCCATACGTTCTCTCTCCAAAAGGTCCGGGAATCCATTGAGCAAACTTTTACTACGCTCGCTTTGAATGCTCATATTTACACAAGTCTCGCGTGAGATTTGACAAAGAAAACTTGCTCAACACAAATGTAGAAGCAGGGAGTTTTAAGCGCATGTTCAAGTACTTTTCAGTCTACATTCTAAAGCTCATAAAAACTGCTTTCATAATATTAACATTAACATGGTGCAACTTAATGTACGAGGTTTTGACAAAGCAGTGTTTAAAACTACTCAAAAAAGCTTCCGAGTAACTTATTTACAAATTTTCTAGTTTTTTTTTTTTTTACTTGCTTGTTATTTAAACCCTACCTTACATTAGTAGCTCGGTCCGAACTGAGACCTCGTGAGGAGACGATAGATCCTTATGTCGCCAACATTTTATCATTAACCATACTCTCTTTGATACGAGTCAAAGTTTAACCGCAAAGCATTCGTATTGAACGTACTCCTGTTACTGCACTGAGTTCAAACAAGCAGTTGGTTTTTCACATTAATCCAGATCACTAACTAGAAATATAAGAAGAAGTTTATTAAAACTCAAAAACTTGAGTATACAAAATATACTATTGCAATGCATATCACCAAAATTAAAAATTCAATCGTATAAGTGTCATTGGAGTATAGTAGTGTCTAAACAGACTGAAAGTCTCTGTGTTCAGATGGGATTGCAGTTATACAAGTATATTTGTAGGTTTATATGTTCGTTCGATGATAACTTGAACAGTTTTGATTTAATCTTTATAAAATTTAGTAGATGTGTAGATATGCTTAATACAATTTTAAAGTTCGAACATGGGCGAAATCGAGGGGGATTACGGTGCTGGGGTGCCCTAAGTGGGGTATTAAGCATATCTACACACCTACCTACCAAA
This sequence comes from Calephelis virginiensis, assembly GCA_002245475.1. Classification (NCBI taxonomy): domain Eukaryota; kingdom Metazoa; phylum Arthropoda; class Insecta; order Lepidoptera; family Riodinidae; genus Calephelis; species Calephelis virginiensis. The sequence continues at coordinate 116,667 of NJDC01004113.1, forward strand.
TTTCATGAAGATTAAATCAAAACTACTCAAGTTACCGTCGAACAAACATACAAATACACAACTGCAACCTCATACGAACGAAAAAAATCCAGCTTTGTGCGAAGCGGGTTACACAGGATATTCAATATCTCTACTACAATAAATAGCAAAAGTAACCGCATGAAACAATGAGATAGCTAATAGACCACAAAGTTATTTTGGAAAGGTTTTTTTGAATGGATCAAAAAACCTTTCCAAAATAATTTTTTCATTCGACGCGCCGTTTTATTGTCATATATTGAGTCTGTGGTTAAAAGTGTTCAGCCACATCGTTAACTTTAACAGCAGTAAGCCAGTTCGCCGGTACCAAGCAGAATGGCGCACGGCGCGACCAAAAACTTTTTGTTCATTTTACTTTCACACGAAAAATGAGAGACTTTTTATTATCCTGTAATTTTTTACGACACTGAAAATATAATTTCTTTGAATTTCTTAATTGCTACAACTTAAAATTTATTTCAAAAATGTATGCTTCAACTGTTCTGTTAAGTTCCTTATCTAAGAAAAAAGCTATATTTATACATAAGCTACATTTTAAGACGCTTCCATTTACTTCGTTGTTATCTACGTATCACTTAAAAATGTCGGATTAAGTTGAAACTTCGCATATTTTTTTAAGGCTGGCGACAATAAAAAATTTAACAAGAATAGATCATCATGATCAGAATTTTTAGCATCTAATGCCAAACCCAAAATTTTCTTTTTAAAAGCTTCAATCGTACGTTGTGTTTAATGTTAAAGCTACAAAAAAATCAGGTATAATATTATCATGTATCATCATCACGTAAAAGTTAACGACATCAAAGTTATATGCTATATTTTAAGGAGGACTAACATTTTATGGGAGTGTTTTCAAAAAAAAAGTATCTTCACGCCCATATCCCCGAAGAGCTAGGCAGAGGTACAACCAAGGCACCCACGACTAGCCGAAGACACTAAGTCCCACAATGTGTCAGGTGGCAAGCCTATCGCCAACCGGGCACATTTCCAATCCCGACCAACATTTTTTTAATTAGAAAATTGGAAAAATCCAATTTTCTTTATGTAGGCCGACCCGGGATTCGAACCCAAGACCTCATGCAGTCAAGTCCAACACCCGGACCGCTAGACCACAGAACAATTCAATTTTGATTAAAATTGATATTGACGTAATTTCATTACAATAAATATCACGATATCAATGCAAAAAACAAGTGTGTAAATAGTAAGTAAATATTAAAAAAGTTTATCAGTCATTCTTTATTCATTCATCATTAATTATTCGTTCATGAATCATTAGTTATCATTCGGTAAAAAAATGATTAAATCTAGGCTAAGTCGATTTTCTGCTATCTTTTAATTATTATGGTAATTAATTACTAATTTGATTACTACCTGTTAAAAAATTTGCACGCCATAAGTTGGTAAAAAATGTTGGAACGCCTAAATAATTTTGTAACATCTTTGTAACACTCATATTCCGCAAATAAATATTTTTTTACTTTCTTCTTTTTCTTTCTTTCTTATCTTAGGAAATATCAAAGTTGTAAAAGATCGCTGCAACAAAAAAAATAATGAACTAAACGCGGGCACTTATGATTCACGGGGAACCTTCTTGACTGCAACGGGCGTTTTCTTGGCTACCGGCTACGATTTGAGCGCTGCCTTTTTCAGGGAGCTTTGGGCTTCTTCGTGGGTGGTTTGGTGCTTGTCTTAGCTTTAGAGGCAACACCCTTTGTCTTGGCCGGGGACGCGGCTGCAGACTTCTTGGCGGCTGGTTTCTTCTTAGCAGCGGCGGATTTTTTATATCTGGCTGCGATGGCGGAAGATTGAATGATTGCCTGCCGGCAGGAACATGGATTTTTGTGCATTATTATGTTTTTCATAATAAGAAAATTTGTTTTTTATTGCCATTCCATACCATAATAATCAAAAGAGCAGTAAAACAGCAAAAATCGAAGCAGTGATTTAATCATTCTTTAATCGAAAGATAACTAATGATTTATGAATGAATGAGGAATGAATAATAAATGATTAATAACCTTTTTTGTTACTAACGATTCCGAGATGTTCCCACAGATATTTTAACAACTAGTGGGATACAAATGGTTTGAAGATCTACTCATTAAGACATAAACAGTTGAAATAAGAATCGCTTCGTTATTGGTTGAGTTATCGCATTACAAACAACCATATCCTATGTACATGTACATATTTATAGCCTCTTCTTTTGGAAGTCGGTTAAAAAAATGATGATATACCTACTTAAAAGCCGATTCTTTGTACTTGTTAAGTGCAACAACACTTGTTGTTGTCAAAAACTTAAAAAGCGAAAATAAATAATGGTTTAAAAAACGAAAATTTGAAAGTGAACTAAAAAATCAAAATGATTTTTATCTGCCCCTAGAAATAATAGAATTAAGTTTAAGAGTTATAATATTCTTGTAAGCACGGATGACGTGCTAAAACGACGAAGGGAATTTTATGGTGATGGTCATCGTGGCCTTTTATAAAGACAAGGGTTCACGCGTGGACTGCGTCAGTTACAAGGCAATCAGTTTGACCAGTTTAGCGTATGTGTTTTAAAGCATATGTCCGGGTAAAAGACAACATGTCGCCTTGGTCTGACGTGTCATCAAGCAGAGCTTGTTATTGCCACCACGCTTGTTTTTCTTGAATTTGTACAAATTCTTCAATTACGATTAATAAATGTGGGAATACGTATGGGTGAGCGATGAAGCAGGCAGCTTTACGCAGGTGATGCTGTACTTTTGGGCTCTATGCCATCTGAGCTGCAAACACTGGTCACAGTCATGAAAGGTTAGGTCATGAAAGGATTGTAAAGAGACTTACATTTGAAACCTAGTAATGGTAAGTAATGGTATTTAAGAGTCGTGGATTTTTTTTTTTGGAATGACTAATGTGTTGTCAACCTCGCGGTTTTTACAACTTCACCGGGCTTTATGAGAGTCGTGGACAGAACGGATGTAAGAGTTTCGGTTTATGATGTAGCGCTGGAATAATTGAGTGAAATTGTATGTTTTGGTTATGCAAAAGGTTAAAGTTGACATTACTCAAATTCGGTATTAATAAACATAGACTAGAGATGCAGTGAACTACTTTGAGTTTGAACTTTGATATATAGTCCGTGTCTCTACAATGTTAAGTGACCGAATGAGGAGACGATGTTGTATAAAATGTTATATTTTCATATTTCCTAAAAGACAGGCATTTTATTCTTTCCAAAAAAAATATAAGAAAATTTAATTCGCCATATTTAATTGTTTAAGAGTTTGAAAAGCAACAAATAATAAGGTAGTAAAGTAAACCTAAAATGAAAAAGTAAACCTATAAAAACCGTTAACAAAAATCTATCTCTTCGATCACTATAAATACTTCTTCTATTTTTCCAAATTAGGAAATTGCTATCCTAGATAAGATCAATAAGTAAATATATAAAAAAATATTTTATCTATTTGCGTAATTTACGCTTTTCGTTTTGTTTGTTTCCTGAATCCAGCCCTTTCATTTGATATCACACACAAAATAATTGTTCAAAATTTATTTTTTAACCCCCTACTTAGAACGCCCGAGGATCGGAAACACCAAACCCGATTTCGCCTATGTTCTAAGTTAAGAATTGTATCGAGCATATCTTTATAACCACCATAATTTATTAAGAAGGAAGGAAGGAAGACTGGTTTGTCAGGATCGTGAGGTCTGGCACTCGATACTCTCTGCCTACCCCGTAACGGACTTGGCGTGAAGATATGTATGTATGTATAATTTATTAAGATCGGATAGTTACTAAAATAAATCGTTGAACAAACATAGAACCGATACCACATCTAAGCACAGAGACCTTTAGTCACTACGCTCGCTCTGTCAATAATATCTAATCAGAAGATGTCAATCAAAGTTTCCTCCAGTTAGCTTTTGTTGATAGTAATATTTACAACCATCTAAAACATCTTTATATGTATATTATGTTAATATCCTCACAAAACAACAATTATTATACAATTTACTCAACATCTTTCTTTATTTTTTTTACTCGATTTCAGATTAATATAATAGTGTACAATGTTATCTTAGTGGTAGCATATTAAGCAGCTCGCCCGGTTAGCTAGCAGCAAGTATGTGTAATATCCATGGTGTCTACGGCCGATATTTGTCTCTTACCATTAGGAGGACATCCGCTTTTTAGATATCTTATAACATAGTACATAAAAACCATAGAAATGCATAAAACTATAACTATTCTAGTAGCAAAGCTTCCCACAGCCACGTGACAAGCCATCAGCTCCCACCGCCAAGGGTGAAGATGCTCCAACTATTTATAATTAGCGAGAAGTTCGCAATAAGTTGGCGCTCATAATTTATAGCTTCTCAACTCCAAAGTATCAACTCGTAAGTTATCTGCTTACCCGTATAGCGTGAAAACTTACAGATTAACGGACGTCTTTGTTTCAAACTTTATCTATTACTAGCCTTCTCCCTCTGCTTAGCCCGTGCTGCTATAACTATAACAGCTTTCTTTCCATACGAAATTTTGTTTATTACGATTTATTACGACACCTACACGACATTGTTACCAACACTATCATCTATCATCATACCTGTCATCATTAACGTTAACATGATTAACTACCGTTGTCTTTATCAATGTTACAATTAATAATAATAATAATACATTGAAAAAATACATAGACTTAGCGCACGAGGTTACTGACATGTGGGATGTTGACTCAACAATAATTGTCCCGATAGTCGTGTCAGTAAACGGTCTAATAGCGAAGAGTCTCGACCAACACCTTAAGAGACTCGCTCTGCAACCCTGGGTTAAGGGCCGGATTCAGAAGGCAGCAGTTTTGGGGACGGCACGCATTGTACGGAGGTTCCTCAGTCTGTCGCCCTGACCACTGACGGTTTAGTTGTAAGACCACCGTTTTTGGTAACCTGTTTTTTATGTTTATATTTTTAATATATTTTTTTTATATTAAATGTATAGACGTAGAAAATAAGAGGCATTGAAAATAAATGAAAATAATAATAATATCTTTATTGTACACAAAACGTTATCACAAACATGAACATAAAGATAATACAGTACAATGGGCGAGCTTATCTCCAGCTACAGAGATTTCTACCAGCTGACCCGTAAAAAGGAAAAAACAGAAACAAACATAAACGTAGACAAGTAGAAAAAATACGTGTGGGACTTGGGGAGTGTCACGGTAAAACTATTGCATAGCTTAATATATAAAATTAAAACAACCAAATCCTGAAGCGATTAAATTTTTCACAAACAAAATTAAATTACAAAATTTACAGCTATTCACATTGGAACATATATGACAGTTACCTATACACCTTTAAACTTTTTCACAAACAGCTGCTTACGTATTCGTCCGATCTCGGAGCAGCTCAAAATTAAAAAAATCAAAATCAAAATATTTTTATTTAACGTTAACCTACTAGGCACTTGTGACGCGTCTATATTATAATACTAAATCTACCACCGGATAAACCAAAGGGCTTGTCTTTTTTTCTTGTTTTAAAATGTGTATGCATTAATTAAAGTAATGATACATTACATTAAAAGAGATTGGGATGAGTATCGTTCTTATGTGCTAAATATTAAGCAACGGCGTAATAACCTTTTTCATATAATTTCCATTTAAAACATTTCTTAAATTTATTAGTTTGAAGGTCTCATATAATTGAGAAGTTTATTGTAAAACCGTATACATTGGCTCATGAACGAATTGCTTAGTTTGTGGCACAAATAATAAAGACTTAAGTTCAAGTCTGTGAAGACGAGACACATGCACAGCAATATTACTTTTATTCCTTGTATTGACACAGTGTAATAATTTCTTTGAAATGAACTTGAATTTATGTGAACATATATTAAGTTTTCAAACATATACTGGGATGGTACATAGAATTTTGATTTCTTTGAATTTTTATCTCAGGGAAACTCTTGGGCCTAGGTTATAAATTGCCCTAATGACTCTCTTTTGTAAAATAAATATAGCATTTACTTCGGCAGAACTCCCCCTGTGAAGAATTCCAACGACATGATGCTGTGAAAATTACTAAAATTAACAATCCTAGCGGTTTCAACAACAGTTAATCGTCCCATTTTTTAACAGCATACGATGCCGAGCTTAATCTAATCGCAAGTATATCAATGTGCGGTCCCATAGCAATTTTTTATTAATTGTTATTCTCTCGTCTCGATTCGTGTGAGCTTCGTACAATCTACGTGGCAATGGCAAACTAAAGTGACGTTAGACTTTGTGTTAGGTTTATTTTCGTTGCAGAAATTCTTGATTCGGTTGCCGCGCTCAAAGCACGCGATAAAAACTGTGCAATAGCCTAAAAGCTATGTGCAGCATAAAATTTAGGAGAACGGATTTGAAATGCTCAAATCAAGCCCTTTCATTTGGCACATTCCTCGAAATATTTGTCCATGAGTTATTTTTCGATAGCGCCGTAACCCCCAACCGATTTCACCCATGTTCGAACTTAAAAATCCTATTAATCATATTTACACTTTCACGAACATGGGATCAAAACTACTCCAGTTATAATCGAACAAAAATACAACTCCATCGAAACACAGAGACTTTTACTCGCGTCGCTCGTTTGGTCAATAACACGAGTACGATGAGCTGCTTCAGTGTAAAATTAAACAATACCGACCATGTTTCTTACGCGTTTAGTCCTCAAGTTAAGAACGGAATTTTAAGTATTTTCACGCCCATATCCCCGAAAAGGTAGGCAGAGGCACAACCAGGGCACCCACGACTAGCCGAAGACACTAAGTCCCACAATGTGATAGGTGGCAAGCCTATCGCCAACCGGGCACATTTCCAATCCCGACCAACATTTTTTTTTATTGTAAAATTGGAAAAATCCAAGTTTCTTTTTATTGGCCGACCCGGGATTCGAACCCGGGACCTCATGAAGTCAAGTCCAACACCCGGACCGCTAGACCACAGAGGACGGACGGAATTTTAATATTTTTTTAGTAAGGTAGATCTTGTATTTGATTAGGTGATTCCGTATTCAGAAGTGTAATCAAAACTATGATACACTAGACGACCCGGAAAACTTCGTATCGCTTGAAATTAAGAGGTACAAAATTTTGAACGGATTAAACCATTGTTTTTCCCGTTTTCCCAGCTACTTTCCTTGTTTTTTTTGAAGTTATACTTCTTTTGGCGCGTTAGGAAAAAATGATGAGGGTAAATTTTTACGATGCGCGCGCACACCGTCACGAAAAACCGACATGATGAAGTTAGCTATAGATAACATTTTAGTTTTTAAAAAGATTTTTATCTTATTACGCCGAAGAAGTATAACTTCTAACGCGTGTACATAAGTACACACACACTTTTTTTTATAAGAACTTAAGCATTCACGACATCATTACGACATTGTCACCAACACCGCCACCAAAACTGTCGCCATCGTCACCGGCATTATCACGACACAGTCGCGACTTAATCATGACACCATTATGATACCTTTAAGACACAGTCATGGTGTCATGTTTTTCATCACTGTCAAGATACTGTCACAATATCATCACGAACCCATTACGATATCGTCACGACTCGTTAGATGTTACGAGGGTGAATCCAAAAGTTCTAAGCCCGACCAAGAAAATGAAAGAAAAGTGGGTCTAAATTTATTTTTATTTTTCGACATAATCTCCATCTAGCTCAACACACTTCTTTCACCTGACCTGCAACTTGTTTATCCCCTCGAAAAAAAAAGATTCCGGAAGGTCGGCGAAATAGTCGTTTACTCGTATCACCAACTCCGTAACCGTAATGACATCGTCACCAACACCATCGGAATCTTGACACCGTTACGGAATCGTCACGACATCGTCACTACATCATCACAAACATCGTCTCCACCGTCACCGTATTCGTGTCGACATAGCCACGATATTATCAATTTACATTTAAGATATTAACTGTAACCAACACTATGATCAGCAAAATCGATATGATCAGCTTAAAATCAAATTTAATTTTGTATACAACTTTAGATAAATAATTATAAACATTCGCGATTTATGAGTTATTAATAGATTTATAAAAGTAAAGCCTCCTTACTTTCGTGAGTTGCAAAAATTGTAACTTACTATGATGATTCTTGCCTCACCTGATAAAAGTGAAGAGAGAGTCGAAGTTGGAACTGTACTAAGCCAAAAGGTGCATGTTCTGTCTTTCTCGAAAGACGATTAAGTTGTAAAGCTCCAAAAATACTTCATAAGCGAAGAATTCATATCCATAGCCGTCCAAATTACAAAAGCGGAAGTAAATTTATGCATAATATAAAACAAATTACAAAACTGTTTCGTTCGTCTGCAAGCCGTATCAACCAAATACGAAAGGCGCCTTGCTGCACTGTGCATATCTCTTGTACTCTTGGCTACAAAATGAAGCTGGAGGAATCTAATTAGATTTTGAATGCCTTTTTTTTCTGATTGAAATTTGATGTTTATTATTTTATACATATTTTTAATGTTTATTATTTTAACAAATCGTTAAATGTTTTATAAGGCGTTTTTGACAAAATTAAGTTATAGCACATCGTACACGACATGTAGCGACGTTAAATAACTGCAAATGAAATTCAGATAGCTTAAGAGATGCTATAAATGGGAAAAAAACAATTTGATCTCGGCATTTTTGTTTAACCAAAAACGTTATTTTCCGTCTTCGGCAGCTTCACAGATAGCACAAGAGATCCGGTTCAGCAAGACCGCTTCTTACAACTGACTGTAAGATGGTACATACATACATACATACATATCTTCACGCCAAGTCCCTTACGGGGTAGGCAGAGAGTATCGAATGCCAGACCACACGATCCTGACAAATATCGACTTACATTTATAAGAGATTGGCATGAGGAGCAATTAATCCCAAGCGGTCTTAAATACCACTAGACTAAACGGTATGTCAGACTAAATGGTAGCGCCTGAAAATAACTCGCGTGGTTTTGACAGTGTCATGAGTGGAGAAGGCGGGGAGAAAGAGGCTTTTAATATTTGAACTTGTAAGATGGTAATCTCCCAATAGATATGTTTAAGGCAATAAAACTCAAATTGTGTTGTTGCTAACCCCCAAGCCGTACAAAATCGACTCCATGACTACGATACGAATTACGAGCAAGACGCCCAATCCCGTATCGCGTTGAATGTCGTGTGAATTAACTATGTGCGGAATATTGAACATGGAACTACGAGCAATGGAACACAATTTTATTTTATAATGAATCGAGATTCGAGTTTAGGCCTGATGTAGTGTTTGCAACTCACGAAGACGAGCGGGTTTAACTTTTATAAATCTATTATTTACCTGTTAATCGCGAATGTTTACAATTACTTACCTAAAGTTGTACACAAAATTAAATTTGTTTTTTTAGACCGCCTCGTTGGTCGAGTGGCTAGCGTACACGCCTAACTACACCGATCATCCGCGAAGCTCGGGTTCGATTCCCGACGGGGGCAGGCATTTGTGTGATGAACATTTAGATGTCTGCATTTCCGGGTCTGGGTGTTTATTAAATTTATTCTGGTATCTATTTAAGTATTTCTTTGTATTAGAATCGTTGACTAACACCCATAACACAAGCATATAACTTGCTTACTTTGGGGTTATATTCAATTTGTGTAACTTGTCCAGGGATATTTTATTTTTTATTTATGCTAACCGTACCGATTTCGCTCTTGCGCATACTTCCTTTTTACTAGACTTCATAAGTTGCAAGAACTGTACTATACATATATTTTTTATAAATCTCAACAACATTAAATGCAAAATTATATAATTTCTTGTTTGGTTGTTCTTAATTCATTAATTCAACACGTAAACAAAATGGCGAAAAATTTTCCCAATTTAAAAAAATCAAGTTACAAATAAACGTTTCAGTCATTTATAAAATTCTTATTTATACTCGCACTCCGTGATATAAAGAGGAAATTCTAAATATATTTCAAGACTAAGCTACTTAAACGATTTTAACGAAACTTATTATCAAAACATAGGCTTCTTTTTATTGTCTTAAGCTCAAGCGTTTCTAGTAAGAGACCACAAACTTTAAAAACTGGCTAAAAGCTGGTACTAGATATTTTTATGTCTAAAATGTGGGAGAAGCTTGTATGCAAACGTATAAATCATGTTACCGGAAAGTGAATGCTACGAAGGCTGTTATCTGTGTACCGAAATTTGAGGATAAGACCGTGTTATGACCAGCAAGTAACACATGTTGTTTTCGATACAAAGTGTCGGGTATGTAGCAACAAGTACCTCCATGGTAACCAAACTATATCATTATCATGCTGGCTCAATAAGCGAATTTGATATATTAATGTTATCATTAAGTTTGAAACCTCAAATTCAAATTCCAAATTATCTTTATTTCATGTTAACCTACAAGAGGCACCTGTGACGCGTCTATATAACACTAAATCTACCACCGGATCGGAACGCGGCCTCATATTGAGAAGATCCGGCAAGAAACTCAGCGGGCTTGTCTCTTTCCTTATTTTAAAATATGTATACAATAATGTGTGTAATGATACATTACATTTATAAGAGATTGGCATGAGGAGCAATTAATCCTAAGCAGTCTTAAATACCACCAGACTAAACGGTATGTCAGACTAAATGGTAGCGCCTGAAAATAACTCGCGTGGTTTTGACAGTGTCATGAGTGGAGAAGGCGGGGAGAAAGAGGCTTTTAATATTTGAACTTCAGTTAGCTAGCATTGCCACTTTTGAGAACTTGAATTGTATTTTAACGCCTCGTTTTTAAACGAACACCCCTAATCCTACTGACTAACCGCGAGGCTTGGGTTCGATTCCCGATGTAAACATGTTCATTTTTCTTTCAGTGGTATTTCCGTCTGGGTGTACATTATATACACTGGTATCTATATAATTATTTCTACATTTTAGTATCGTTGACTAGCACCCATAAACCAAGCATACAATTTACTAAATTTGGGGCTAGGTCGATTTGTGTATTTTTTTCAAAAATATATGTTTTCAAATACTGTAAAAAATAAAGTTAAGAATATGAAGGTCAGATTTGAGAGCAGCGCAATAACTCGTGGCGGGAGTGCAACGGCCGAAATAAAAGTGTGACGTCCCGTCCTTTGCTATCACGAAACTTTTCTCGTTAAACTTATTTCCTGCTATCTGCCCACCGCAGGGAGCCCCGCTTGTTGGACTTATCACCCGCTTTATTAAATTACTTGCTCATTTCAATAGCGTCTTTTGTTTGTCCTTTTGCCATCTTATTCTCAACGTGACTTCCATTTTGTCTTTGATTTGTGGAGTCCATCGATTTTAAATTAAAAGGATTGAAGTTCAATAAAATATACAAACGATTTTAAACTTAAATCGTCGCGTATTATTAACATTTTAAATTGTTTTTATGGGCTTTTGCAACTAGGCCGAAATATCGACAAATAAAATAAAAATAGATCATGAGTATCCCGTAAGTAAATAATTAAAAATACACAAATTTTGCTAGCATTACTGTTTTGCTGAAGCATTGGTGTATATATTATAGGTAGATGACGTGATAAGTAAAATGGAGCCGGTTTTTTGCAGTTTGGCTGCACTTAAATTATCTAAAATTTTAAGTTGAAGAAGGTTGTTGAAGTGAAAACTTCTTTAGCGGCGTTGCGCACTTTTTTTGGAATGGGTAAAAACTTCTAATTTCGCGTCAGGTGGTCAGAACGTAAGACGGCGCACTGCGCATGCGCGAATAAGACGGCGCGAGATCTAAACTAAAACGTAGATTCATTGCTGTTTTTGTATTGTTTATATATTTCCAAAGAGTATAGGATGCGCAGTGGATAATACGCCGCAATATATCTACCATTATATTCTCACATATAGCAGATACGTATAATATTAACAGACATTGCTCTATTTGTTCCATCTTGAAAATAAGCTTTATGTGTAGACGAGCAATGATTGTTGAACAGATAATATGACGACGCAGGTTATTGATATGAAAATAATATTTGTGCATAAATGATAAGTAGTACTTTCATACTGATAATTAAAGCAATTCGTGCAAAATTACTCACTAACCATTCCAAAACATCAAAAATGCACAATGTTAATATTCAAGCTTTCACTTCTGCCGGCATTCCTATAGTGAATTTTTTTTACTTGTTGGTCTAGAAGTCAGCGTATATACCTTACCTAACACCACCAATGCATTGTAATCAAGTTCGATTCCCGACAAAGGCATGCATTTGCGTAAAGAACATAATGTTTAACAAAGGAGAATGCCAAAAAAAACCCAGTTGCAGGCATAATGAATTATATCTCAAAAAATCAGTAATAATTAGTAATATAATAATAACCATATAGGTAAGATCGTGATCCTTACTGGCAGACAATCGAAATTGCCTTTTTTATTGTTAAAAAAACAATTTTTATTCAGGTATGTACTGGTTTAAAATAAATAATTATTTTATTTTAAGTAGGTATTTTTTATTTACAAAAACATGATGTTAAATGTATTCCTAAAATATATTTTTTAAATATAAATGCAGACACAAAACATTATGATTTATTCAATATTTTTCATAAACTGACGAATTACATTGACCGCCATGTCCGTAGTAATTAAACTGTTTTACTATATTATAAGGATAGCTAACAATCATGTTAGATACATAAAGAAAGTGGCTAAAGTGCTACACTGCTACTTGCTACCGACTGAGCGAGCGTGACAGCAATAGTGAACACTGCAGTTAGGGAGAGACAAATAGTGTTTCATATTTTTTGGGTTGGGCTAGACGTGAGGACACTTTTAGACATCCTGCTGCCATTTTGGATCGTGTACTCTTTAATTAATTATAAATAAAATATATTATGTCCACACCTTGGCTTGATTTTGACTTTAC
>NJDC01004113.1:145582-163358 GCA_002245475.1 Calephelis virginiensis
ACACACGTAGACGACGTGACAGCTTGTTATTGACGCAGAACCTAATTTTAAACGGTCGCGGTGTTTAACAAACATTTGGTTAAAGAGTGTTAATTTTTATGTAGCAGGGCGGCTAGAAACTTCCCGATTACCGATTGACCTGAAATTTTCCATGTATGTGTAAATCGGGTGACAGCATAAAGTTCCTTGACAATGGAGCCGGAAGTGGCCACATTCCGATCACGTTAGTTTCAATAAAAACGCGCACACGCGCTCACGCGCGCACACGCGCACTTGCGCACACGCACACACGCGCGCACACACACACATATCAAACTTAAAACTTATAATACCCCTCCTTTTATTTTGATGCCGTTTTTTTAATAGATACAGTGATTCACGAGGAAGTTTTATTTGTTATTTACATAAATTTGTCCACTCGTGCTGTGCTAACACGGGCCGATAGTTTAAAATAAAATGAATAAACAAAATAGTTATACAGGTGCAATTTGAGAAACCGGTGCCCCATTTTTAATCTAAATTCCATTGGGCCCTTCCTTTGTGCTCAAGGAATTGCCCTACATCTGTGATCACCGCGCTATACATTATTGGAACGGATAAATTCATTCCACTCGGATAACCGGCGCCGATATTTGATTCCTGTTATTTCCCCTGAACAATATTTTATAAAATGTTTTGATAGGGTTTCATGAGGATTGAATACATACAGCCTAGTGGTTCAGTTGTTGAACTTGACTGCATGTGGTCCCGGGTTCGAATCCCGGGTCGGGCAACAAAAATAAAATTGTTTTTTTTCCAAAAAACGTGTTTTCCAATTTTCTAATAAAAAAATGTTGTTTGGGATTGAGATGTGCCCGATTGGCGATAGGCTTGCCACATATTAGATTGTGGGACTTAGTGTCTTCGGCTAGTCGTGGGTGCCCTGGTTGTGCCTCTGTCCAACGGCTTCAGACATTTTGTTATGTTTTAAGCTCAAATCCATACAAACAACAACAATTCTGTGTTTCAGTGTACAAAGAATTCGTCGTTATCAGTAGGGTATTATTAAATAGTGTTGCTTGTCCAGTCATATATATGTATTATCGTTGTAAGTATGATTATATTACAATCCTAATATTAATACGTAAAGCAAAAGCTTGGGACCCCTTTTTACGAAAATTGCGAGGACGTAGAAGTATGAAATTTGTCGCACTTATAGTTTATGTGTAGGAGAAGTGCAGAATGCTAATTATTAATAATAATACTTATAAAGTACATAAAATTAAAAAATAATAAACATTACACATACTGACATGAATTTGACACACATAAACAAATATATTGATGACTAGCTGCTACCTGCGGCTTCACCCGCGTTTTCACAGAAACCCGGTGTGCGATCGGGATTAAAAATAGCCTATATGTTAATCCAGGTCACAATCTATCTGTCTTCCAAATTTCAGACAAATCCGTTCAGCCCTTCGAGCGTGAGTAACAAACATCCATACATCCATACTTACAAACTTTCGCATTTATAATATTAATAGGATAACGATAAAATATCCCAGATAGTGCACTAAAAAGTTTGTAAGCAAAGTAGTAATACACACTCACAAATATTTACAAAAGTACTAAGTAAGTAGATAACCATTGTTACCTGTGCACTTTTGCCATGATCCCTTTCTTAAAAAAACTATTCAGACTGGAATCGGTAAAATATTTGTAGGCGGTTAGAAATTGTATTTGTGTAATTTTAAATTGTTGGTTTTGTCTCTGTTAAATGTGCATCGCCGTTGTAGTTTTTTTTTCTAGCATTCTTTAAGGTTAACGTGAAATTAATGCCGTTAGGAGTTAACACCTCTGCACTTATTTGTGCATTAAATTTAAAACTGAAGAACACTTAAAACTAAGGACTGAAGAAGAATAAATTCAGCTCCGGTGGGGGAGCTAAATTTATTCTTCTTGAGTCGTCCACGGGACTTGCTCTGCAGATCAAAATTTCCAGAACGAAAACGTAGGAACCAAAAACGCATTGTTATTTCTTTCGACCGCCATGCACATTATTTACGCTTTGAGCCATTTCCGCAGCGCTGGTGCCACGGTGGAACGCACTCGTAAACAACGCGATATTTCCAGTTTTCCATCTTTTATACTGATAGACGCAAACAGTAGAAAAAAACATGTGAATGACTGTTTTCGAAACACGATATTCTTTATGCATACAATTCTTGTGTTCGTGTGTTTGTCACTGTCCTTCTAGACGACTGGACCAATGTTGATGAAACTTTTTGTGTGTGTTCAAGGGAATTCGAGAATGGTTTAGATTCACAATTCGGTCACCTGAAAAATGTTTTTTTAATTATTTTTTTAATAATAAGTACTTTTTGATTTTGGAATGTTTCACATCGGATCCGACAGACTGCTCTACTGCCGAAGCATTAACGTCAAGCGATACGAAGTTTGCTGGGTCAGCTAGTCTATATATAAAAATTAATGCCACTTTTCGTTGTAATTTTATAACTCAAGAACGGACTCACCTATTCAGACCAAACGTTTAGGCTTTGTTCGGAATATTTAGTAGATAGTTTATGTGAAGTTTGCATAAAATCGGTCGAGCGGTGATTCATTTATCACATTTTTTGTAACAAATGAATTCAATAAATGGCGGATCGTTTTGTTAATGCCTAATAGGTATTTCTCTTTCAAATTGAAACTTTTTTCAGATAGGGATTGTGCTGTCGTATTTAAATTTTTTGTAGTTGTTTTTTTTTCTTTTGTTGTGTTATGTCATGCATGCGGTAATATACGTATCGAAGCACGTACCGGGCCGCTAGTAGCTATATAAATTTGAATTAGGAATTCCTAACCAAACAGGATATTTTAATTCTGATATAGGAAGGCAAGCAAGCAGACGGTATTCTTGATTGGAAGAACTTTACGCCACCTAGAAACACCAAAGGTGAGGTAGAAACACTAATGGTGCGTTGCCAACCTGAGGCCGGCATGTCAGCCCTCGAGCAAAAGTAGGTTTGTCGGCTACCTTATCCTCCGAACCGGAAAAAGTTAACAGCAAGCGCTGACATTATGGCAGCAGGAATAGCTAAGGCAGTGGAACCTACCCGAGCGAGTCGCTGCAAAACTCTACCACCTAGTCAGATGTCACGGTGCTAGTGACAATACGCCTTTGCTCGCATTTCGCGAGCTGCCTGTCAGGGAGGCAGTTGGTCTGAGAGCACGGAGAAATAAAAAATGTTGTAAGAAACCAACATCTAATAAATGTTGCGACCGCTTCGTTAGGGCTAGCGTACACCCCTTACTCTACCAACCAAACGCGAGGCTTAAGATAGATTCCCAACAGGCATTTGTGTGATGAACTTTTAGCATATACAAGCACATAATTTGCTTACTTTGGGGTTAAATTCAATTTGTGTAACTTGTCCAGGGATATTTATTTACTACTAGCTGACCCGGCGAACTTCGTTCCACCCGTTCAGTATGGGAAATAATGAAGTATTATTTTTCCCATTTCCCCTGCAACTTTTCTGATTTTTCTGTTCATAAGAACCTTCTCCAGTTAATAACTAACACAATAAAAAAATAATTAGCCAAATCGGTCCAGTCGTTCGGAAGTTATGCGCTTACCAACACATTCAGCAATTCATTTTTATATTATAGATTATTATATGTTTGTGTTATGTTAGTCAATGATACCTACTATACATAGAATCACATAGATTCCAAAATAAACTTAATAACCACACCCAGACCCAGAAACGTTCATCAGACAGATATCATTCCCTTTCAATATTCATACATAAGACTGGACATGTCTGGTCAATTAGTTGGTGATCAAATAAGAGTTATGTAAAATGGTATCGCCTCTGTGGTCTAGCGGTCCGGGTGTTGGACTTGACTGCATGAGGTCCCGGGTTCGAATCCCGGGTCGGCCAACAAAAAAGAAAATGGGATTTTTCCAAATTTTCTAATAAAAAAAATGTTGGTCGGGATTGGAAATGTGCCCGGTTGGCGATAGGCTTGCCACCTATCACATTGTGGGACTTAGTGTCTTCGGCTAGTCGTGGGTGCCTTGGTTGTACCTCTGCCTACCTCTTCGAGGATATGGGCGTGAAGATACTTCTTTTTAAAATGGTCAAAGCAAATTCAACGCTAC
This sequence comes from Calephelis virginiensis, assembly GCA_002245475.1. NCBI lineage: Eukaryota > Metazoa > Arthropoda > Insecta > Lepidoptera > Riodinidae > Calephelis > Calephelis virginiensis. The sequence goes on from NJDC01004113.1 coordinate 149,733, forward strand.
CGACTCATAACAAAGTGGAAACTATTTATATACGAAACTAAAAATAAAGACTAAATAAAATATCCATACATACCTACTAATGTCATAAATACGATCTTGTGTTTGTTAGCTTACCTAGCATCGCCACGGATCGATGTTGTGGTAAAATTTTGTGTGAACATAGTTTCGCTGTAGAGCGGAATAGGCTAGTTTTTTTTTTAATTTAACGCACAAATAAGTACAGAGGTGTTAACTCCAATAGCATCAATTCCCAGTTAACCTTAAAAAATGCAGAAAAAAACTACAACAGTAGTGCACATTTAACAGAGACAAAACTATCAAAGTGAAAATACACTAAAATAATAAATAATAGTATAGATATCTATACTGGGAGAGTTATAATACGTGGGTGCAGCCGCGAGCAACATCTAGCATTAAATGATTCTTGATTGCAGCTGTTTACACGTGTATTCATGTTTGGTAAACAGTAATTCACATGTTTTTTCTACTGTTTTTCTCTGTTTGCGTCGTTCAGTTTACAAATTAGGTACTTAAATTATGATACGTCAATAACCTAAAAGAGAACCCTAACTTATTTGAAATAAAATACGATCGTGTAATCGAGATTAATAGAGTCCTTGGGGATAAGTGAAATGTGAAACCAAACGAGGTCTATGGTAACAGGCATATGTACACTTAGCATAGACATACGTTGAGGAAGCTTTTTCCTTCTTTTTTGTTGGTTGTGCAGACGGGCGATTGCAAATCAATTGTATTTTTAAAACATTTTTTCTAACACCAAGCTAAACAAATTAAGAAAATGCTTGCGTTATTAGTGTTAATCAACGATACTATGTAAATACTTACATACACCTGAATAAATTTCAAATATTGTATTATACCGTTGCATTAAATATTACGTTATACTAGATGATTTTAGTTCCTACGAGGAATGTGTTTCAACTTTTGAAACAGAAAAAGTTTGGTTTTTTAGTTAAGTATGAGTGTATTTAGTTCGACTATATTTTACACAAAGTATCGTTTCAAAAATATAATTAAGTACATTTGTAATCTAATGAATTTTGTGAAAAAATTCACAAAACTGTAAACTGTTAAGACAGTAATTTCGATGTAGACAGGATATAAAATTCGTTCAATATTGGTTTAGCTACTTTATGAAATCGTGACAATGTAACATAACAGAATTCACAAAAAAATACTATTAAAATTAATACGGGGTTATAAGGCTATTACAAATTTTGTTGTTATACCAATATATACTACCACATTATTCTATGCAATATTAAATTAAACAAAGTGAGTTATTTTTATTTACGTGCAACTTATTTGTCATTATCTTAAATAAGTGTTTATTAAAAAAAAAGATTTGTGTGACTACTTTACTACAATTTAATTTATAAGGGTCCCAACAGTGAACTTAGTAGTACTATTTAAAACATATTAAAAAACCCTAACACATTGGGATAGTGTTGGGAATTTTACGAGTTCCTATGACGAAGTTGCAGTTCCATTTTCAGATAAACTGGAGTTAATATAGATATGATACATAGTAATTTTGCATTGTCATTTCAAATTTCAGTTCAATCGGTAATCGCAAAGTGGATTGAATTTGACTTTGAAGATTGCATTGTCATGATATGTGAAACTAAATAAAAAGTCGTACCTAAATAAGTAAACTATTTTCGTCATTATGTATTCCATATTCTAATTTAATATTGCACATTTAGTGTTGTATTATCGTGATAAATAAAATATGTCAAAGTATCTTCACGCCCATATCCCCGAAGAGGTAGGCAGAGGTACAACCAAGGCACCCACGACTAGCCGAAGGCACTAAGTCCCACAATGTGATAGGTGGCAAGCCTATCGCCAACCGGGCACATTTCCAATCCCGACCAACTTTTTTGTTAATTAGAAAATTGAAAAAATCCAATTTTATTTTTGTTGGCCGACCCGGGATTCGAACCCGGGACCTCATGCAGTCAAGTCCAACACCCGGACCGCTAGACCACAGAGGCGATAAAATATAATAATAATAAAATATGTCAAAGAAAATATAATAATAAAACATAAAATTTCAGTGAGTCGCACGTGTGTATCGAGAATGTATATAACGTCTGAAGTAGTCCACCAACCAGCCTAGAACATTTTACAGGCACAGCTGACTGAGCACCGTGACTGGCGGAGCTTGGACTTATGGTTCGATAGACTGAATGATTAACTTAGGTAGTGGGCTCACTACTCTGATGCGTTTTCAATTGCATTTTAGGTATGCAACAATATGCCGAGTTCCCATTGGTTAAAAATTTGCAAGATCCTAAAAGTAAGATTAATGGCAAAACTTTTTAACCGACTAATCATTTTCTTTGTGTTTTTTTTTTGCATGTTTGTTATACTGTTATATGGTCAATAATGAATGGATTTTAAACGGTTTTCATAGGCACATATTCCAGAGGTGTTCTCATAAACCTGAATTTGATCAAGACGCGACGCGGTTTATTAATTATGCTTAGGTAATAGTAAACACACGTTTTTTTGTAGTTAACACTTATCCACAATATACTTCATTTAACACATTCTGTTACTTTCTAGTCAACCAGTTTCACTTTTCACAGCATTATCAGGGCTTTGAAACTAAAGATAAAAAAGACTGTTTTAATTTAACGTTCAATACTTAATAGTGTATGTTTCTTGTATGTCTTGTTGACAAAGTAATAAAATTGAAGACAGTTTTTTTTGCAGTTTTACAACGGTAAAAATATTTTGATTATGTGTTGAAAGGTGAGCAAGCCGCCGGACAGGATAATAAGCGCATTGTATAATTAATCAGTTTCAGAAATACACGTTTTGAATGCAGTCCTTGTGATGGCTGAAATTATAACAACAACGATTAACAAAGGAGCCGTCGCAGAAGTCTACTACCTTTTCGCAGTTAGTATCGTCATTGTGTCATTGTATTCGTGAGACCTTTACTAACTCAGATAATCTAAAACTAAAATTTTAGCTAAATTCATGTTATCTTATCAATATTTTTCATTAAAGCAGCCATATTACAATCCAGTTTCTTCCATAAACATATCTTCTGCAATAATGATAAAAGATTGTTTGCCAAAATTGATATTGTGCCCAAAACTCGTACAGCGAGGTATTTACCGAAAAGAACCAAATTGAATTTAACGCTCGACGTATTCCGTAAACATTTTCTCTCGGTCTAATGAGTTCAAAACTTTCCTCTCTTGTAAGATTACGCCAAAAATTGTGAAAAACTTTCTCGTGTCCTACAGTAAGCGGAGCACAGACTATAAATGTGTTACAGAACATTTATTATAAAAACCCTTGTTTTATTCGCTTTATTTGTTACTAGCTGTAACCTGCGGCTTCGCCCGCGTTTTCGCAGGAACCCGTTGTGCGATCGGGATTAGAAGGTCCTGTTAATCCAGGTCACAATCTATCTGTGTTCCAAATTTCAGACAAATCCGTTCAGCCATTCGAGCGTAAAAGAGTAACAAACATACACACATCCTTACAAACTTTCGCATTTATAATATTAGTAGGATTGCATTACAAGGCAATGCCCGCAGCTTCGACTTCACGACCTTAAAATAAATAAACATATTTCACAAAAGCGAGTAAAGCTTATTTTAGAAATTAGCACTATAAACTTAGTAGGTACGTGCTTCACATAAAATACCTACATAATATGTAACACTGATGATCGCATTCGTAACAGTGAGATCCGAAAAAGAGTGAGATTGAAATATTGTTGATGTTAAAATGAGAAATGGCTTGCTTTACTTGCTCGGTCATGTGGAAAAAATGACAGATAAAAGATTGACAAAGCAAATATACAATGCGAATGTGGATGGATGTATGCATCCGAGGAGACCAAGGTTGACATTCCTTGGTCGCTAGGGCTTCATCCGATAGTAGTGTTAAATGTCTCCGAAACCGGTGTGTTTATATTAAACATTTAATACTCGATACCTACTCTCTGCGTACCACTTAAGGGACTTAGCTTAAAGATATGGATGAACATAAAATACTAACCAATTACCTAAAGCATAATTAAATCATCATTATGTGGCTTTATGATACGTTTACGTGTTTCGGCGGGAAATTGCAAATTTAAAATTTTTATTTGGATTTAAGCTCCTCCTTTTTAGATTCGGTATCTAGAAAGTCTTCTAGAAAAGACGGAATATGCCTTCTAGCTTACTTACTACGTTTACATTTTCTATCGTTTCTTTACTTTAACGTTATGGATAACTTAATTACAAACTTTCCACTTAAATGTGGGAGGTGACAAAACTCATTTCTCTAGAGAACATGTATTTATTTTTATAAAGAAACTAAACCACAGACAGCTAAGCAAATTAGGTAGGTAGTAATTGTAAAAGTTGAGCTACAAACTTTTTATTTAATGTTAGCAAGCACTGATGTATACTTGTTTTTTATCTTGTGTACTATGTGTTTGTAACATTTATTACAAGTTCCTTTTTCACATACTTTTTTAAAATTTCCTTTAAACGAAATAACCGAACATAAATGATCGCAAGAAGAGAATGTGGATGTGGGTGATTTGGAGAAGTCCCACTTTTTGTCCCTTGTAATTGACATAGCTATGATAAAAAAATCTGTCCTCTTATCAACATACTTCTTTATGTACTCGTAGATACCCTGTAATTTGTGGCTGTAAGCCGCGTAAATCAGAGTCGTCCGATAGTATGTTTCCAGTTTAAGAAGTAAGAGCAAGATATAAAACTAAGTAACTAACTAGTAAGGCTAAATCTGGGTTCTTTTATTAGATTATTTATGAATTTTTGTTACACATACATATCTTCACGCCAAGTCCCTTACGGGGTAGGCAGAGAGTATCGAGTGCCAGACCTCACGATCCTGACAAACCTGTCTTGCTTCCCTCACATTCATAACCCTTTTCATACAAACACGCCGGTTTCGGAGACTCTTGACACCACCCTCGGATAAAATCCGATTGATCTGATCGTGAAATGTTAGCCTTGGTCTCCCCGGGTACCTACATCCATCCACATTCGCATTGTATATCTTCGCATTGTATATTGTTATATTTTTAAATTAAAATTAGGTAGTTAAAAAGGGAGCAACTGGCATCCGTGACACTAGGATTATTCCGTTACCGACTTTCTAAAAAGCGCTCTCTTTTTCTATTATAATAAATACATACGTTTCTACTGTATTATGCATTAACATTATAAATTGGTTAGATATCCTAGTAAATGAAAATATAAAACGAAAATTTTACATTTCACTCAATTAAAACCTTATTTTATAAAAAAACTGTAATCTTACAATAAACAACTATTCAGTCAGTATCGTTCCAGAGTCCCATTGTTTAAGTGTGCAAGAAATGACACCTTATGCAGGTAACTGGTCAACTTAAATAAAATCTAAAAACCAGTGAATCCGGTGGTTAATCTGTGAACGCGTTATCTGAGTTCTGTCCTCGCGTGTCTTGTCTAAGTTCTCCGCCATACCTTCTTCGTCTCCGTAACTTAAGTTTACTTAAATTAAACTTACTTGTTTTCTTATTACAATAATTTCCCTGACGGGCACGGAGCTAAGTTTCAATGCCTGATTTACATTTTGTTTTTAACAAACTACAAGACATAACTTTAGATAAACTTTGACCACTTTGTAAAATAAACGATATTTGGTTATCTTAGAAGCAAGGATTTTACTCCTGTTTATTATTGTAGGTTAATGAAAGTTTGGATTTCCATTGGTTTTGAATAACAAAATACACAGACTATTCAAAGTTTTTGTTTAAAATAACTAACGGTTGTTATCTGTGACCACAGTGAATTAGCATGGTGAAAAGGCTCAACGATATATACTAATATCCTCTGTTTTGTATATACGATATAAGTTATTCGAGAAAAAAGAAAAAGTTACAATCACTGCGCATGTAATACACATTCCACTATTCTTATCCAAGTACAAGGTAACAATAACAGAGATAAAATTTTAAAAAAGCAAAAAGTTAGAGTAATATGATGATTTTAAAATTCAATATGTAATTAGATAGGTACGTTATCAATTAGTGTAACGGTGTTAGTGTAACGATTAATTGCTAGTATTTATTTCAGTTTTTAAGTGAAAACTTCTTTAGCGACGTTGCACTTTTTTGGAATGGGTAAAACTTCTAAACTCGCTTCAGGACACGTGACTTGATCTAAAATTCGTAAGACGGTGCAGGGCGCTTGCGCGAATAAGACGGCGCAGGGTGCTTACGCGAATGTTCGTGTTGTCATATTTGTGTACGATAGCGCAATAAATGAATATTCTATTCTACCACATAAATGACAGTACTTTCATATTGATAATTAAAGCAATTCGTGCAAAATTATTCCCTTACCATTCCAAACTATCAAAAATGCACAACGTTAATATTCAAGTTTTCACTTCTGCAGGCACTACCGGAGTACTACCGTACTATACTACCGTTTTTTTATGTAGTATGAAATTGTATTGTACAGTGTGTTCTATATTATTGTATTAAGTATATTTTTACGTATTCACTCGTGTTATGACTGTTGTGCATACATTAATAATTGAATAAAAATAACCACGGAATGTGCATGTATTGCTGTAACAATATTGATGTAGTTGTAATTGACAAACAAACAGCCTAATCCTAATCAAAACGACGAAAACATTATTTAGGCTGCATAAAGATTTTATTATCATAACATTTATAATTGTAATTATTAAAGTTGAATAACTAAATTAAAATTGAAAACTAGAATGTTAATAAATTGTATTCATCGAAAATTCTAATTATCTTCATTATCTCGTTTCTACAACGAGCTTAGACTTTAAGCTAAATAATTTGATAATAGTTGTTCTGAGTTAAATCTTATTAAAGCAAACCTGTCTGAAAGCTAATACATAAAGTTCGTTACGACGGGATAATTGCTGGACTAAACAGCGAGCTTTTATAACGGTTCCGAAAGATACAAGTAGGTATAACACAATGAAGGTAAATTATAAAATCCTCTCGTCGAGGCAAATATTTAACATTTACTGTGAAATTTCATTAAGCTGCTACTAATTAAACAGCAGTATTGTGGCAAAATTTTGCAGCTACATTCCGAATGTGGCTTAAGCAAATTATACAAACATATTATCCGTATGTTTCATTAGTGGATCGGTATTCGTGTTAGTGACGTTGGTGTTTTGTGAATGTGAAGGGATTATTTTTGGTTCCGCGTCCACTCTATTTATAAGTCGAATGTTTGGTTTTTTGATACTTTTTATGATAATTATATATAATAGATCGTCGCCTCTGTGGTCTAGCGGTCCGGATGTTGGACTTGACTTGCATGAGGTCCTGGGTTCGAATCCCGGGTCGGCCAACATAAAGAAAATTGGATTTTTCCAATTTTCTAATTAAAAAAAAATGTTGGTCGGGATTGGAAATGTGCCCGGTTGGCGATAGCCTTGCCACCTATCACATTGTGGGACTTAGTGTCTTCGGCTAGTCGTGGGTGCCTTGGTTGTACCTCTGCCTACCTCTTCGGGGATATGGGCATGAAGATACTTTTTATGATAATTCGTATTACCTAAGAGATTTTTTTATCATATTATTCTCGAAACTGTTGTAGGTATAGTATGGTTGAGTTTAATAATGTCAAGATCTTAGGTCCACTTGCACGTTCCTGAGTTAAATATTTAACACTGAGTTAGACTCTAATTACGGTTAAATGACCTTTATATTTGACAGTTTAACTCAATATTAAATGTAACCTGGGAATGTGCAAGTGGCCCTTAATTGTGTTATTATCATAGCGTAACAGACTATTTGTACTGCGATCACTTAGGTACTTTCCATTATTTATGGAAGAATACATTTACACTTATTATTAGCCAATCACTTTCGTTTTGATATTACCTACAGGCTTATATTATTTTATTTTAAATTTTCTTAATATTTTCAATGTAAGGTGTAGATGTAAATCTGAAACATTTGATTATAACCTATTATAGTGTCTTAATTTTTAATATTTTTGGCTGATTTCAATTTCTGTAACAAATATTTTGTAACGTAATAGATCTATTGCTTTTATAGCATCTTCTTGGCAAAGTAACTGTTATATCTCATAGCCCTAAAGGGTTCAACATAACAAAGTGTTATTTTTTCTCATAACTTCCACTCCTGGCAGGTGAGAGTAGCTAACCCCACCAGCAGTCCAAGCCTTGTCGTGGCGGGGGGGCTAAGTGACCGGAGTCGAGGCGTGGCCCCGGCGAAACCAATAGGACTAGACTAGGCAGCGGCCTAGCCTAGTCCAATAGTCTTCAGTACCTCTTTCTGTCTAAGAAGGAACTCGAGAAGCGGACACAGGGTGATGGGCCACTTGGCATACGTGGCATGGCGGCAGTACGGCTCACGGAGAAGGGGCTGGGCTTTCGATCTTGCCAATCCGGTCGAGATGGGGTTGTGGCTATCGCCTCTGGAACACCGAAGTGGTGCACGTTTTGTCTCCGTGTACTACTGCAGACGATATTATGCAGCCCCATGTTAAGTGGGGCTGCCTGACGGGAAACGAGACATCCAGCACCACCGGAGCAGTGGTAGTGTGCTAAAGCGTCCCCACAGCCCCGGTACCTTGCGAAGGGGAGGACACCGTGTGGCTCGTATATAAAAATCAATGCCACTTTTCGTTGTAATTTTATGACTCAAGAACAGACTCAGAAGAAGACCTATTCGGACTATTTAGTAGATGGTTTAAGTGAAGTTTGCATAAAATCGGTAGAGCTGTTCTTCATTTATCACATTTTTGTAACAAATGGCGGATGATTTTGTTAATGGGTATTTTTCAGTCAAATTGAAACTTTTTTCAGATGGGGATTGTGCTGTCATATTGAAACCTTTTTCAGGTGATTTTTATTTTTTTGTTTTGTGGTGTTATGTCATTCATGCGGTCATTTCCTCTACCTAGTATTCCTATTTAGTTTATGATTTCCTTTTGGACATGCTTCGATTAAAGCAAATTTTCAGCGATAATTATTGGTTCGTGTTTATACTATTAAACATATTGTTTAAAACATGGCCAACTTTATGTTGCTTTGTTCCAGAGTTGGTACGGGGGGTACTACCGTTTGTTTATTCATGCTCAAAGAGGAAAAACAAAAATGTTGTTTATCCAAATGTTTTGGATTAAGTTTTTTTTTTTTTGTTTGAATAAATGAATTTGAAGTCCCAATATATTTTTTTTTCAGTTTATACGTAACGAAACACGTACCGGGCCGCTAGTTATTTATAAAGTCTAAAAGCTCGCTCAAGCCACGGTAATATTATCTATACAGTATTCTAACTTCATATAAAAGGACGACGCGCGAGCTATACCTACGCGTTCGGATCAGGGCATGCACGCGGCATGCTACAATAGAGAGTGTGCAGCAGTGACGAACGGACGGTGTGCTGGTTTTCAATCAGTAACTGCGGGAATTTTTACTCGAAATAAGCACAAGTAGCTATTTAACATGACAAGTAGAATATATTGTACTGTTTTTGGTTGCATGAATTCCTCAATAACGCACCCAGAGATAGCTTTTTTAGATTATAGATTATTTTTATTATTTAAGGTACCGGGACTATAGTAAGAATACTTCGCAAACTTTTTAATTGTACCCAGCGATTATGTCGTGACATACATAGACAAAATGGAGGCTATATTCCGAACTTCACCTAAAACTAAACATATGAATTGTAAAGTAGCTTCAGGTATCTATAATCAAGTAAAATAAAAGTAAAATATATTCCTTTTTCTCCTCCTTGTCTATGTTTCCCAAAACAATTTTACATCACACTTTATATTCGAATGCGGATTTTTTATACACTCAAATATAATAACAAAGCATTTCGTACATCTCAGTTAAGGCACAAATATTTTTCGGTCGCAAATTTATAACACCGATTTGTAATAAAGTCACATACATAATCATGGTATTTTAATTAAATCTGTCAATCAAAAAAACCACTTGCATTTTTATTGCACACTTTCTATTCAACTCACAAAGTATTTTAGTAATCATAGTAATATTTTAAATTGTTACTAAGTACCTATCTGTGCTAATAAATAAAAGTAATAAATTTACAATCTCAAAACTACATAGGTAGGTCACTGTTGGTAGGCGAGAGAGATAGCCCTATCTCACGCTTACGTACCAGTGTTGTTATAGATACGGCAAATGCCGTAATATACGGTAATTCACGTTTGATTTGTAACAAAACACAGCATATGGCAGGACTTTAAATGCCGTATCAAAAAATACAGCAAATAGCTATAAGTGTAACAAAACGTTTTTTAACCAGAGCGCAGCTAAACGTACCACTCTTAACCGATAGTCGGGGAAATACAGACATGCGGCTAATACAGTTCATATCGCTGCATTGTGACATTTGTTTAACTTCAGTAAATAATGCATATCACAACACGATTATAGTAAAGTATTTGGTTTATCTATGAATGAGGAATAAATATTTTTAAAATATATACGGCAATTTCTTACTTTTTTTCCTTAAAATACGGCAATTTGGAATGTCACATACGGCAACCCAGATTTTTACTTCAAGGACACGGCCGAGTTAAAATACTGTATAGATAATGTTACCGTGCTCAAGCTGGGCTGAGAGTAAATTAGACAATTTATAATGAGCGTTTTATTTCTCTTATGACTTGAATGATTAAAAGGATAATAATTAATGAAGTTAATATAACCTATGTATAGCCCAATTTACATTCTTTGTTGACAACATAAAGACGAAAATTCGAAAATGCTTAACTTGTGTTTTGTTGCCCAGTTTTAGTTGCCTGTACCTATTTCTTTAAAATATCTTCAATGTACAGAATTCACTCTTCAACAATTTTTAAGTATGGATTACAAATCTCACTTATAGTCAAAGTGCGTCTTTATTATTTGTTCATTTGTTAAGGCAACTTTTTGCGTAAGGAAAATAAAATTAAAAAATCACAGAAACACTAAAGAACATACATTTGACTCACTTACAACATCTCAATATAGGTAAAAAAAGTATCTTCACGCCCATATCCCAAAGCGGTAGGCAGAGGCACAACCAGGGCACCCACGACTAGACGAAGACACTTAAGTCCCACAATATGATAGATGGCAAGCCTATCGCCAACCGGTCACATATCCAATCCCGAGCAACATTTATTAGAAAATTGGAAAAACCCAATTTTTTTTTGTTACCCGACCCGGGACCTCATGCAGTCAAGTTCAACAACTGAACCGCTAGACCAACATGAAAGATATACAACCACATAACCGCGACAGTATATCATTCATGTTGCCTATAGTTAGGATTGAGTAAACAGAACCAGAATCAGTACATACCTAGTTGACTTTCTACATTACAGTAGTAAGCGGTTTGCATTTTTGTATTTAATTTTTCGCACTGGTTAGGAACCTGTCTTTCTAAAGTAAGGATTCAGTTCAAACGAAGTAAGAGTACCTAGGTTTTTCTAGCTTAGCAACACCTTTGGTCCGGGCTCCTTTGCAGATGGTCTACTGTCTTCCTGCCAGGCAGCTCGTAAAAGGCGAGCTCAGGCTTACCGTCACTAACACAGTGACATCCTACTAGGTGGTAGTTTCGCAGCGACTCACCCGGATTGGTACCACCGCCTTACCTACTCTTGCCGCCATAAAGTTGTAATGTGTTCCAGTTTGGAGGGTAAGGTAGCCTTTAAAGTTACTTTTGCTCGAGGCCTAACATCCCAGCCTCAGGTTGGCAACGCGCCATTACCACCTTTGGAGTCTCTAGGCGGCGTGAATTTCTTACCATCAGGAAATCCGTCTGCTTGTTTGCCTTCCAATAACATAAAAAAAAGATAGCGAACACGGCTCTGCTGGCGAAGATACAACTGTGGCCTAACAACATCACAGGTATATGTTATAGGTGCATCGCTGTGCGATTTCTTAGATGTTAGGCGTATGGTGCCAGTCTACTTGCTACCCAAATAATGTCCTGTTCAATGAGTGCTCGCCTTTTGTGAGCTTCTTGTCAAGAAGACAAATGGTGTGTTCTCGGGCGAATACGGTATAAACAGTTTCTTCCAGGAGAATTGGGCTTCTTTGTACTGGACTGCAGAAATCATCTTCTCTTCTTCCTATTAGTGTGATGCGGCGCTCTCATACGGTGGCAGGTCCTATATTGTTACCTATATGGTTCACATATGGTTCATATAGGAACTACCACTCTAATTCTAATTCTCTAATCCTTTTCTGTAATTCTAATTCCTGCGTTTTTCTATCATCGCTTGGTAAATTGAAGCACAAACTTAACACTTAGCCTCTTACATTAAAGTTAAGTAAAAATAATACGTTAGGAAAGTTAGCCCTTACGCGCACCAGTGTTAGTTCTAACTTCGCACTTCCATGAAGTTACCACCTGAGAAATTACTGGGCGAGTTTTATAAGAAAAACTTCACGGCAAAATTTATCTCCTTTAAACTTGGCAAATTATATTTAACGAGATTGCAACTTACACTACCTACTTCTTCGCAATAACACTGATGTGTGAAAATATCCTTTAACGGCCGCATTCAGAGACGTCAATTATCTTTTAATCAGCCATTAAGTCGACATTTTCCATACAACATTTTGACAATAGATGAAATGTTAATTATTGAGTCTCTGAGTACGACTGATTTGGAAAAGATACAAATTATACATACCTAAACCACATTCACCTTGCAGGAGGCACTTAAGAATAGTTTATACTGTACTAAAAACTACCATCGCATCGGAACGCGGCCATACACTGAAAAGATGAACTGATGAACATAAGAATCGCCTCGTTGGTCTAGCGGTCCGGCGTCGGGCTTGACTTTCCTTCTTCTCTTATCTTGAAGTCCCGGTTTCGATTTCCGGGTCGGCCAAAAAAATTAGGAAATATGTATTTTAAATTTTGTTTTAAAAATATCCATGCCGGGAATGGATATATGCCGGGTTGACTAAAGGCTTGCTCGGTTAGTCGTGGGTGCACTGGTTGTGCCTCTGCCTACCTCTTCGAGGACATGGGCGTGACGATACTCACTCGGCTGTGGTCTGATAAGTTGTTTTAAGATATTGCGTGAAAAAGCTCAAGGCAGGTTCTGTTGTTTGTGTAAAGTGATTTTTAGATTACTTTACTAGCCAACCCAGCGAACTTGGTACCGCCTGATATTAGTTTATAACAATTTGTATGGGAAAAATCAAACTTTCTTACTTTTTCTTTTTTTTTTTTTAATCGCCTTGTGGTCTAGCGGTTCAGTTGTTGGACTCGACTGCATGAGGTCCCGGGTTCGAATCCCGGGTCGGGCAACAAAAATAAAATTGGGTTTTCCAATTTTCTAATTAAAAAAATGTTGCTCGGGATAGGATATGTGCCCGGTTGGCGATAGGCTTGCCACCTATCACATTGTGGTACTTAGTATCTTCGGCTAGTCGTGGGTGCTCTTCGGGGATATGGGCGTGAAGATACTTTCTTACTTTTTCCTATTTTTTTGATTTTGGTTGATAGTCGCCTCCGGAAGTGTATAATGGACACGAGAGCCTTCAGAGGCCCAACTCTTAACACGGACC
>NJDC01004113.1:186622-197653 GCA_002245475.1 Calephelis virginiensis
CAACTCTCGCTTCCATACAATAACGTTGGAATAAGCACAGAATTATGCAAAGCGAGTCTAGCTTTTTGACTCAAAACCTCGCTTTGGATATAGGTATCATCTATTTACTCTAGAAATATTGCAACTCACCGATATCCAGTAAACTGTTCCCTCTCCTGCTTGACCCAGTCGGGCTCATCCTCCACACTCTCGCCCTCCTCTGGCTTGTACATATCGCCTATGTACTCTTCAAGAGATATTTTACCATCCTAGAAGCCACATCATTCCAATTCAAAAACATCAAGCATTAACTTTGCAAAGTTAATATAATTTCTAATCATTTCTGCAGTGAAATCTTACAATATAAACTTTCATTTGTAAGAGTTCAATACCATTTATACCAAAATATAGAATATGAATTTAATTACATTTATTGGAAAAGTGACAAATGGTTCGCCAATAAGGGTGAATCATAAAAATAACTATGTTAATAAAAACAGACTTCAAAACTAAAAAGTAACAAATAACAAAGATTTATTATTAATTTTATACTACCTTTTATTTATATGTGCCATTTACTATGGGTTTGAAGTCGGTGCCAAGCCAATTTAATACTTACTTAAAATAGTTATAATACTTATAATTATAAGTTTAAGGCTTGGCACCGACTAGTAAATAGCACATAATATAAATAATAGGTAGTATATAAGGTATTTTCAAATTAGTGCACGATATTTTACCTGGACAATCTGAATATATAACTAAATCAGCAAAAAAAAATTTAAAAATCGGACTTAAAATAAATAAATAACAGCATTTTTAATATTTCATATTCAATTTCGCAAGTTCAATGACCCGTCACCCGCGCGACGGCCGACGACACGTGACACCTAGATACGGTAGGTATGTGTGTATTACATTTATTGTGTGTCCTATCCCAAAGATAGGCTTTGAACTGATTGATCATAAAAAAATAGTGAATGTAGGCTTGTGGTAAAGATAAGAATCAGGCTTAGGTATGTACCTAACTACAAAAAATATTTACGTACCTACCTATTCACACTACATCCTAAAACATATCCACCATTGTAGGTACTCAATGCAAAATTTAGCACGGTTGTTATGTGTCTTTAAGTATTGTTAGTAGGTTCTTATTTTCCTATAACTTTTTAAGGCAAGGTCAGTTCAATTATAAGGTTCAGTTTCAACGTCAGTCAAATCCTTCGACCCTACCCATATGAACAAGTCGAGAGACGTCAGGTCGGGTGATCACACTAGCCACCCTCTATTCAATTTTCACCGTTGGAAAGGTACTCATGAACACTTCGCGAAACATAAACACAAACAAAAACCTAACAATAACAATAACCAAACGCGATCAAACATCAACTGATTTGAAAAATAATTTATAAGAAACGCCCCCGCGTGGGGCGGGAATCGACGACGGACGAGGGAAACGGCAAGCGCGTCGATACATGACTTTGATTTTTTATGACTTAGCAACAGCTGTTACTTTCACGGCTAACTAATTATTACCTAGGTAAGTACTACATATTAAATTAAAAAATAAAATACTGGACCGAGATATTTGTACTGTGCGATATGTAAAGTTTTTTAACTGATTAAAATTTCAATAAAACAAAAACATTACGGGTTTTTAGCAATTTAACAGATAATAGTACATTACATACTACCCAGTAGCTTGTAGGTACAAATAAACATTAAGTAGCTAGTTGTACATTGTCCCGCGGCAGCCGTGAGACAATCAGCTGCTTTCGAGAGTTCGTTGACCGCCATGCATTATAGCGAGAATTAATTCTTGTATTATTTTATTTATTTTTCGTTTTAGATTTTTTTAGTTTTTATGTTTCCAGACACGCGTTCCGAGTCCGTGGTTAAAATATCGTTAACTAATTTGAGAAAGCCCTGTATAATTAATATTAAATCTTTATTATTTTTTAGTTTTGAAGTCAGTTTTTATTAACGTAGTTATTTTTATTTAATACTTTTTAGTTTATTGCTGATATGATTTAATTTAATAAAAATAAACATAAAAGTAGATAAAAAATTCTCATAAAATAAAAATTAATGGGCCTACCTGAATCAAATTTTTATGGGACGAATTCGAAACTATTTCGCAAACAAAAAAAGAATTACGTAAATCGGTTCAGAAACTTTGGAGAAATCGGTGTACATACATAAAAAAATATACCGGCCGAATTCAGAAAAAAAAGAGGATGTTTTTTCCGTTAAAAACGAATATAATCACAAAGGTGCGAGTGAATTGAGTCTTTTCCTTAGAACACTTTCAAACAGGACAATTATCTGTTTTAATTTAAGAAAGTTACGTTTATGGCGAGGATCCATCCTATTGAGAATCACGAATGGTGAGAGAAATTATCTTTATATTAATACGTGTTGCCAAAACTTTGGACCCCTTTTTACGAAAAATAAGCAGGCGCAGGAGCGTAAAATTTTGCACACTTATAATTAATGTGTAGGGTAAGTGCAGAACTCGAATATTTTTCAATAATAATGCTTATTAAGTACATTAAATCAATAAATAAAACATTACCTACACTACCATGCATTTGACACACACAAACAAATATATTGATGTTGACGATAAAAGATCACAGATGGCGCACTACCTATTCAGGAAACAAAGTAGTCGGTCTTAAGAAATGAAGATGGCGTTCTTATCAACAAGATACTAAAATTTATTATGGTCGAATTTCGACCAATGGGCGACCACTAGTAGTATTAAATCCTAAACGCTACAAATGATTTTATAAGCGGACACTTTTTTTATGTGAGAGATCAGCAGCGGCTCCCCTGATAGTAAGAGTCAACTGTGGCTTGTAAACTCCACAGATGATACAGGTGCATCTCTGTCCTGAGGCAAATACCATTTTTATTATTTTCTTAACCGAGAAATTAATTACATACCTATTACTGATAATAGTATAATGGTATTATCATCTTAAAAGTTCCCTGTTTGTTGCCTGTTTTGAACATGTTCTAACGAAAAACTAAAAAAAGAAATGCTTCCACTTAGAAGCGGATTTTTTTTATACAAGAGGAGGCAAACGAACAAGTGGGTCACCTGATGGAAAGTGATCACCGCCGCCCACGGACATCAGCAACACCATGAGTATCACAGATGAGATAAAGGAATGAGTATGCTCTTTTCTTGAAGGTTTCTAAGTCATAATCGTTTGGGAATACCGCCTTTGGTAACTGATTCCACAAAAGTGTTATGCGGGATAAGAAATGTCTTCGGAATCGCACAGTTGTAGATCGCCACGCATCAAGATGATGGGCATGATACTTTAAGCTCTGTCGCGATATCCAAAGGTGGAAATCAGCGGTGGAATTAAACCAAACAACTCCTCAGAGCATTCCCCATAATAGGTGCGGTAGAGAACACTGGGTGACCTAACATCTCTACGCAACGCCAAGGTATCAAGCCAATGGTAATTGCCCGGTCATTGACGATTCGAGTTGCTTTACGTTGAATGCGGTCACACGGAAGGAGCTGGTAATGTGGAGCCCCTGCCCAGAGTTGAGAACAGTACTCCACATGAGGCCGAATTTGCGATTTGTATAGTTGTAAGCGATGAGCTATTTTTGACTCCTTCTCCAGATGAGGAAATTAAACATCACTCTAAATGTCAACGCCGAGTATACCAATGCAGAATTGCTCTCAAATCAAAGTAGACAAGCTGTCTGACGTGTTGATGGTGACAAATGACCTAACAATCCGTTACCAACATGAGTCTGGAGATCTGAATGTGAAGCCCGCAAATTACCATTTTTTTTAGTTTCTGATAGATGTAGGAATGAGTATCTCCCAAATATCTAGCACTTTTTCGAAAAAAAATACCACATTGTGCTATAAACATAGTTTCGAAAGCAAGAAACAAACCTTGTCTTTGTCAATATCTTCCATGGTCTCCAATACAACAACATCCCTCATGCCGGTGTGATCCTCTGGGTGAAGGAACCAGGCAAATTCAGTTCGATTCAGCGCGTCGTTCTGATCAGTGTCTGTTAAATTTTACAGCAATTTTAATTGGAGCTTAAGATAATGTGCATTCATGTTCGAGTTTTCATAGAAGAAACAGGAATACAATCAAATGATGAAAATGGACACAATCTGGTTGAAAATGGACACAATCTGGTTGAAAATGGTCACCACTACTTGTGAACATATTATAATACTGTTATATTTTGAGAAGTACCATAGAACTAAGATACTAACCAGCGTAATGCCACCTCCTTCTATCCCTCTTGAGTAAATTGGCATAAGTGAACCCCTCTGTGTTCGATCTCAATTCGCTTTCACTCATTTCATCCATAAATCCATACACGTTTTTTCGGTAACTCTGTAAAAATATTAATTTTTTAATGTTTATGTGTGTCTGTATGTGGCAACATCACTTTAGAATTGATGGACCCATTACAATTTGAATTTCTTTCATTTGAAAGCTGATGTTATTGAAATAATTCTTATATGTATATGTAAATTACATATATGTTTTAAATAAAATGAAATCAACTTTATTAGACTTACCACAGGTTTTACATCACTAAAATAAATACTTTGATAGAAGAAATAAATAAAATATGAAGACTACATAAAAAGGTAAATTTTATATTCAAATCTAAATAAAAAAATGAATCCCCATTTTGCATGGTCTTCACGTCATGCTGATGGAACAATTTTGCTCATTCTTTTATGTTGTGTTGGTTATTGTTAAGAAAAAGTTCTTAAGAAAAGAAAAACAGGGAAAATGGGACAAACAATGCTTTAATCCATACAAACTATTAATGTGAAGCTATACAAAGTTTAGTAGATTGGTTAGTCAAATTTAAATCTGGTCAAACATCAAAGCTATACAAAGTTTAGTAGATTGGTTAGTCAAATTTAAATCTGGTCAAACATCAAATATTGATAATAAAAAAAAAATGGGATTTGAACTAAAGTGTAGTATTTATTTCTATATTTTATTTATATAGTAATAAATATAAAAAAAATATTCTAAACACTGAAAATAACCTGTCAATATAAGTCAAGAAACTGTTACCCAAAGAGTATAATAATATACCTATACCTGTTACCACAGATCAGTGACAATAGTGATTGCTTCTCAATAATTAATAACAATATCTTAGCAACAAAGCACTAGTAAACCTATCTTTTACTGTAGGTAGGTTATTTGGCAGGAAATTTGCCATTAAGGAGATAAGAACACCAATGTATACTAATTTAGACTCTCATATATATTTTGTAAATATGTTTTTATGTGTTAAAAAGTTTAAATAAATAAAAAAACAATTTCGTTTTTATTAAAACAGCACAAACTAACCTCCCATGTAATAAGGTCATCATTATTAGGGTTATGTTGCTTCCAATGACGATCAACATCTTCCTCTATGTACCGTTTTTGTGTATAGCGAATCCAATCCTTTAGCTCAACCAAACTCACAAATCCATCTTTGTCAGCATCTATTTTGTCAACAATTAATCTAGAAAACAGGTTAAAATGATAATGAGTTTTATGAACTCTTGATAAAGTGGTGTTATCTAGTATGAAAAATTGTGTAATTATTAGCATAAGCTCAATTCCTTTAACAGCAGTTGGCTGCAGCTTATATTATATAAATAAATTCCTAAATTATGATTTGCAAATCTGAACCTGTACAATGGTATAGATTTGGATCTAAGTTGCTTACTGTACATATTATGTATATGCTATGGCAGCAATATGCTTTTAAATGATGTAATCAAATCAATTTAGTATAAATTTATTCCAAAAAAATTTTACTGTAAATTAGCTCTTCTCTGTATTTTACTCTGTCATAAGTGAGAAAATAAGAAGCAAAAAAGCTTTTGGAGCAATCGTCATTTTTTGCCATAATTTTGAAATAGCATTCAAATTTCATTCATGTATTTTTTAACTTCAAAACAGATAGATTGACTTATAAATTTTAAGGTATTCTGGAAATACCCTTACGAAATATATGCTGAAATGAAAAAAAACAGTTTATAGTTTTCTGTTACTTTTTGTAGAAAGAACAATTAAAATTTTTATCATTTAAACACTAAAAAGAACATATTATTTTTAAATTAAGATGATGATAAAAGATTTTGGTTTAAACAAAGTATTAAGGTAAATGTGTACTGTTACATTAAACTAATAATACACATACTTTGTGGGTGGATTGTTCGCCCAGATCACATGTCATTATAATGTAATAATATAACTAGCATATTTTTATATCTTTTTATTATAAATGAATGCTAACAAGCAGATAGACATGTGTTGCCAACTTGCAACTCAAATGTTAAGCTTAAACAAGTTAAAGAACTACCCTTCTATCCATGCTAAACTAAACAGTATCTAACACACTGCCTTTCCATCAGCAGGAATGAGTTAATTGGTGATATTATAATATATAAATTATTTATTTAATAACCTAACAATAAATAACATTTCACATTATTCTAAAAGTATTTAAGGAATTGATGGATAGCCATAGTTAACAGGTTTAGCACATATAGAAGACAATTCAGTAGTTTATTTTTAGCCATATTAAATCTGTAATGCTACTTTTACCTACTTTTAGACATTAGTATTATTAGGCAAGTTATTTGTATATATTTTTCAATTTGTATGCAATTTACAAAAACTTCTGATTTTTCTGATTCTGATACTTTTAAAGGGCATTTAGTCTATACTTCTTGGAACATGATTCCAATGCAAGCAAAGCAAAATGTGACATCATGCTGCCATTACTTGCATGTAAAATCCGATTCCTAATACAGCTCCTAAAAACCTGTTAATTTGATTATGCATTTCAAACAGCATGTTGTTGTGGATAGGCCTTTCGATCAACTTTAAAAAGAAAAAAGTTTTGAAGGGCTTTTGTTGAGGTTTTTGTTCGCTTAATTTTAACAGCTTATTGGTGTCCCACTTAAATGAAATTGTATATGTAGAAAGTTTAAGACTGATAAAGTTTAGCCCAAATTGATTTTGAAATTGGTTACTGACGAAACACCGGAAGAGGCTTTGAGTTGACTACAACTAATTCAAACAATATACTCCTACATATAGGCAGTAATGCCTTGAATATATTCACTACATCTTAATAATATATATAAATCTCGTGTCACAATGTTTGTCCTTCTAAACCACTTAACCGATTTTAATCAAATTTACACACCGTGTGCAGTTTGGTCTTACTTGAAAGATAGGATAGCTTACATCTAAATTTTTCGCAAGCGAAGTTGCGGGTAACAGCTAGTAGTATATAAATAACAAAGACACTTTCTGCTATCTGTCCTATGTATACTTAAATCTTTAAAATTACACAACAGATTTGGATGTGATATTTTAATAGATAAAGTGATTCAAGATGAAGATTTAAATGTATAATAACAAAAAAAATGTCCAAGAGTGTGTAGCTGGGATGGTATGCTAGTATCTGAATAAAGGGTTTAATTAAAATAAGTAAACAAGCAATTCTTAAAATGTGTAAGTCCTTTAAAGAGAAATGGATCCGGGTCCTGGTCTAATGGAGTCACAACCTTAAAGAATAATTTGACTAGTATTTTTAACACATTAAGTGCTGATTTTTCAAGATATTCAACAAAGTCTGAATAAAAAAAAAACTAGTCATTAAAGCCGAAGTCGAAATAAAAATACATACCCCAATCTTCTCTTGCTCTCCTCAGGAGGGAGTTGATCAAATGTTTTAGCTTGATCTTCACCTAAAAATGCATCATGGTCAAACTGTTTGTTGTGGCGCTCATTTCTATAGTGTTCTGCATCAGACAGATGATCCATTACCCTTTTAGTATCCTCAGGATTAGGTACACCAGCAAAAGCTGCTGTTATAGTTAACACAAGAAACAGTGATGTCAACATTTTATCTAAAAAAAAATTATACAAATTTATAAAAGTTCTATTTAAAAAATAATTATACAAATTTATAAGTTATTGATCAATATAAGTATGTCATTGAGATTGCAGGTTTGAACTTTGCCCATGTTTCTAAATTAATTTGAATTTTTTAATGAATAGTTGTCACAACAAACAATCCATACTATCTATAAAATATAATATACATAACTTTGTATTATAGTGTTTGTTACCATACTCCTCCAAAACAGCTTAACCGATTTTGATGAATTTTATATTATGCACTCTCTGTAGGTCTGAAAGTTGGTAATTATCTATACTTTTTGGTGTCTTACCATCAGAAGTGCCGTGTGCTTATTCACTGACCTTTCAAATAAAAAAAGACTTGGAAAGACCACTATTTGAAACCTGAAGTGCTATATTGAATTTATTTATCTGTAATAATTATGAGAAAGAGAAAAATTGAATGGCTTATTTTTTTGTTATACTCTGACTCTTAAAATTGATCCTTTTGTTACTATTTTTGTACTTTAAAATTATGTTAGGGACTGCCAACTTTTAAAATACAAGCAACATTAGTGGAAAATTGGCAAATTTATGGTAGGTTTATTTCTTCAATAACTTAAATAACATATTATGCTTAAATTAAAATTAAATAAGATTATATAAATATTAAGCTAATAGATTTTGAATTGGTTTAAGTTTTTACTTAAACATTGTAATGTACAATAGAATGTAATGTGCTAATTATTATAATAATTTACTAGATGCAACTAGTTGTATTATAATATATAAGTAAATATGCCGGTGAACCTACATATTAACTTTAATGTAAAATTCCGGGAAGCAAATGTAACAAAACAACATACCATTTAGTAATGCTAAAATCTAATGTTTAATGTAGACCTAACAATTAAAATCAATGCGATAAGGTTTAATTGAGAAATAAATTAGAATCACACATTTATCGAAGATTGGGTAGCTACCTATTGCCACTAAAAGTTGCCACTCGCCAGCCGCCACGTCAACACAACCAACGTAAACTTCCTATTTCTTGTTAATCTAAAATGACAGTTTTTTTTACGTTTCGTTCCTGACTATTCCTGAATCCCGCTTCAATTCAGGATATAAGTTAGAAAAGTGTCGATTACGATGATCGAATCACTTTTTCGATTCGATTATTCGGTCCCTACCAAAAACTAAAGAGACTGTCAAGTGTCCTGTGTCACTAGGTTCTCTAAAATCGAGAATCGATAAGATTAATCGAGTCTTGGCGCTTGAAACACTTTAGAAGCGATCACAGACTACTATAGATGCTAACGGAGGCGATCATGGCACATTCTGTCATGGGACATCATAGCCCACTGTGATTTGTGAATAAGCGGTGTTACGCTGCCTCCACACAATGGGCCATGGTGCGTCCGTGTGGACGCGCCGTCGATCAAGTCCCCGAATTTCCTTTGATGATTGTCCGAAAAACCTACACAACGGCGATCACGCTCGATTACAATCCATCATGGCCGGTCACAGGCAATTACGCCCTCTACACAATCGTAAACATCTGTCATGAGCCATCATGGCCCATTGTGAAGACGCGGGGTAATGCTCGATTGTGTGCATTACTAGAGATGGGTTGTACTAGGTAAAGTTTGGATCAAGTCCACCTGTTCCTAGTCCTTAAAAATACGTGATCCAAATACCTATTCCACCTAGTCTCACTTAGTATCCTGTATGTATCAAGTCTAGGAAGAATAAATGAGATCATTGGTCACTAAGGTAACATCTCTCCCTCATACTTGAACAGGCTTAGGATTTTAAACTTACAGATGCGGTATAATATTAATCAAGAGTGCAATTCCAATAGTACGTAAGTTGGTGTGTTTAAGAGATTTTAATTTATTATATTTACAAATATGACCTTTATAATTTACTAGCGACCCGTACCCGTTTATGAAATATACATATATAGGATATAGGACTTCAATCACTTTATCAATTGCAAAAACCGCATCAAATCCGTTGCATAGTTTTTAAGATTTAAGCATACAAAGGGACATAGAGACGGAGCAAGCGACTGTGTTTTATACTATGTAGTGATTGCGTTGTCTCGTTTCCACCTGCCTAGAGCAAGATAGCAGACATTAAGTAAAACACGTGTGAGTGACACAGAATAATAGAACGAATAAGTATTGTACGCGATACGCGTAAGCGCTGCCGTCGAGCGTATACCAGGTACACGGGACTAGGTGGACTAAGTCTTGTGAAAATTAGAATAGGTGAGGCCTAGTCTCCGAAAATACCTAATCTTCTGATCTGTTCTAGTATTTACGCCTCACCTCTATGCATTACTCATTTGTGCATTGGCAGCCGTACGAGACGGACGTTGTATTGTATGGTAGCTATTTCCAGTAGGGTTATGTTGGAGCTTTTGCATCACTTATTTTTTCAAAATAAAGTTGGTATTTCGGTTTTAATTTAAAAAAAATACTTGCGTCATAGAGCCCTGCTACTGCAGATAATTAAAAAATGTTATTTTCATAATTGGGCAAACAATTTTATGACTTGCAAAATCATTTTGTTTGATTGATGGTTTGTAAGTAATTACAATTATTAAAAACCGCAGTAATTAATGAAATGCAGTTTAAATTTATGAACAGACCGAACAATATTATGGTGTACAAAATCAAATTACTATTTTGTAGCAACTGTAGTAATCAGAAGATAGCACTATTTTGTTGCCCACTAAAGGTTGATTTTACCGACCATATTTAATTGAAAACCAAGTTTAGTAAAACTAAGTTACTAACGTTATGATTCTGTTGTTAAGCTACAGCAATTAAAATTAAAATTGACAAAATTCTCATTTTCTACGTATCTGCTTACTATTTAAAATAGTTTAACAATAAAATATTTACAAATGTTTTCAGCAACGAAATTTTTATAAACTAGAATTGGCATGACTGACGCTCTTGGCAATAATCTCACCTTATCTTAAAATTCAATTGTGAAATCCAGCCTAAGTCTATAACAAAAAAAAAGTCTATTCAAAAGTAATCAAATTAATGCAACTTGATTTACTGTTGTCAGTTCGGTTTTATGAGACTTCAGAATTTAAAGATGGTGA
>NJDC01004113.1:201678-213751 GCA_002245475.1 Calephelis virginiensis
ATACTCGTATATTTTATGGTGGCACAAAATTAAAACATAACAACAAAAGCTACAAGAAAATAGCCACAACAAACTTAAGAATATGAAATAATAGTAAAAAGATAACAGAGAAATTTTAAAATATATAACTTTTCGGAAATGTCACATATTTGATTAAAAAAATTAAAAAGAGGGGTGCACAGAACAATTAAAGTAGTCCGATAATAAATCATACAAAATCTGTGGGACCAAAATGTCTTACAGTGCCATCTCTTGGGTCCCACAGACATGAGTAGATTTTGTGGGGTATCCGACGTTGTTAATAAAAACTAAAAACACCAAAGTAATTTTACTATCCCATGTTGCCATTTGCATTTTCACTTTTGGACAATTATGTCACTGTTCAAGATCTCAATGCAAGTTGCGATTTAAGATTATTATTGAATACATTTATTCACGTGATGATTTGTTTTTTTATGGTATATCTAATTTTTGTAATAAATAATATAGTTTTAGAAATGACTGCAAATCAAGAAAGTTTTTAGTTTTGTTTTTCTTTTGTTTTTTAATATTTTTAGGTAGTGCATAATTATTCTAATTAAATGAAAACTTATGTAACGTCATAATAAAAAAACGACGGTTTGCACTCCGGGAGTGCTGGCAGAAGTGAAAACTTGAATATTAACGTTGTTCATTCTTAATATAATTTTGCACGAATTGCTTTAATTATCAGTATGAAAGTACTATCATTTATGTGTTAAAATACAATATTCATTTATTGCGCAATCGTACACAAACATGACAACATGAACATTCGCGCAAGCGCCCTGCGCCGTATTACGAATTTTCGATCAGGTCACGTGTCCTGACCCGAGTTTAGAAGTTTTTAGGCATTCAAAAAAAAGTGCGCAACGCCGCTAAAGAAGTTTTCACTTCAAAAAAACAAACAAAAAGACTAAATGGTATTGGTATTTATTTCTGAATCACAACATAATGTCTGTGGTTTAAATCTTAGAGAAAAAAAAAATCATCAGTCAGTCCACTCTGAATCCCCAAAAGTACCGGTTGCTAATTCATTAAAATGTATGTCTATATTAAGTGACCTAATTCTAAATCAAGTGTATTTCATGTAATAAATAAAGTGTACTAAAATATTTTCTGTTTTAAAAAGTGAACTCTTAAACCCCGTATAACAGTTCGGTAATCTACGTGTCGAAATCTACGACGCCTTTTGTCTAAAAAATTGTTTTTCTTAATCACCAATTGAGGCGTCGTTCAAAGTTTTTATACAAATAATTTACAGCGACAGTAGCGAGTTTAAGAAACTTATGGTAAGTGCTCTGTAATTTACCCAAAATTGCAAAATGTGTACTTTTTAAAATAGTTTTCAAAATTAGAAACATATTTTTATTTTCTATGAATTTCACTCCATCTCTCGGGTCCCATAAAAAATAATTAAACAGTCTAATGGTAAGTAACAATGTCGATAGCACCTAGATAATTAAAAATTCAGTTTTGAAACATTCAAAATTGACAGAAATCATCACTTTAAATAATACAATATGATCATCACTGTTGTCTTTGATCTTTTACGTCATAGTCAGATGTCATTTTGACTCCGTTATCTAACGATATAGTCGCTGCTGTTCACACAATTTTGACAATACTTTGACTGTGCACCCATTGGTATATAATATGTACTTTATGATTTGTGCATTGGATCCAAAGAGTAAAGTAACTGTTCATGATTTTATCAAATATTTTTCTAAGAGTAGGTACCTAATGTAGTCTTTGATTTTTCTAGCTTTGTAAACAACAAATAATTTGACATTTAAATGAAAAATCCCGTGTTGGCACTTCTTCTAACGAAAACATGCTCATGATGCTCATAGAATAATATACCAGAGGAACATGCTATGCTTTGTTTGAAAATGTGCTAAGTTGCTAAAAAATAATGCTAGTTAAGTCTTGGAAAACGAATGATTTCTGAAGAAAAACTGACTCTACCTTATACGGTGTTGATGGTTTTCTTTGCAACAGCTGAAGGAGAAATTAAATTTAAATACGCTGTTTTAATACGTATTGCTGTTTTTAGTAAAAACTGGCTATGAGGTTTATAAAAATGTGTTGCATTAGACAGTATTAATGAAATTATAGTTAAATCAATATAAAAAAAAAACAAAATAAAATAAAAAATCATGAAATATCCTACATACAATTTCAATTGCATAATGCATATTCATGTCAACCATGTACAGAACCCATGATTTCGTTTTTCGGTGAGCTGTCAAGAACACTGTATATGTTGGACACGTTGCCTCTTACCCTCTGGAGCACAACTGCCAAAGAGTATAATAATATACCTATACAGACAACTGCAAAAACCGACCCTTACTATCTTCTTTCATCTTTCTTTAGGTTTTGGCCTTCACGTTAGTATTTAGCCATTAGTCAAGTAGAAATTTGCATCAAATTTTATATCAATTTCAATTAATTTTAATTAGTCATCAGTCATAAGTCGTCAGGAAGTCATATCAGGCTCTTGGGTAAAGCGGTGACCTGTTTACTCAAGCTCTTGTAATGAGATTTGGTGGCGACGAGGAAATACACGATACATTAATTTCTTCATGATTATTTCACTTGTGCACTTTCACTGAACAAAATTGTACAAAATGCCACCAAAATTGACTAATTTCACTCAATATCAACACGAAATTCAATAATTATGAAAAAACTTCGACCATCTTTTTCTCTCGATGGCGCTAAAAACCCGACCCTTACTAATTCATTGGGTAGGTACCACAATGCGATTTGATAATTCTTTTTTTGAAATATAACAAATGTTTCCGTAATAGTACTACATAAATTTTATCAACATCGATCTGAATTCTCTGAACGTCCATTTTTCTACTCCACCGATAATACTGGATAATTTTACGAGAGATACTACCATTGCCAAATTGGCTTGCAAACCACTTCCTTTGTGCCCTCCTTTTACTTTTGAAGAAGTTGACGAATTAAATGTGGAAAAAGCATGTTCTGGCTATCTCGTCGGCTGCTATTGGTAGTGATGGTGTGTGCTCGCGTATGATTGTCCCTGTGCTATCTGAACTCCTCCCCATACTTTGTCATATTTTTAATTTTTCTCTTAAGTCCGGCTTTTTTCCAAACTTGTGGAAGATGGCACACGTTATTCCTCTTGCAAAGATCCCTAATGCCTCGTCACCTTCGCATTTTCGCCCTATCACTATTCTCCCTTTCCTCTCTAAAGTACTTGAGCACATAGTGCACTCACAGATGGCTAACTTCTTAAAGAATAATTGTCTTCTTCATCCTAACCAGGCAGGCTTTCGCCCTGGACATAGCACTGTTACTGCGTTGATTCGAGTGACTGATGATATTCGTCAAGCTATTGACGAAAAGTTACTAACTGTTCTCGTTCTTTTAGATTTCAGTAGTGCTTTTAATTCGGTAGACTTTGACCTGCCGATAAGGGTACTTGCATCCTTAAATATATCAGCTTCAGTCCACGATTGGTTTGAATCTTATCTTCATGGTCGATCGCAGTGCGTTGTCTCGGGTGATATCAAATCTACCTGGATTGATTTACAAGCTGGAGTTCCTCAAGGAGGGGTCCTTTCACCACTTTTGTTTTCGACTTTTATTAACACTGTCACTGCTATCATACAGTCGAATTTTCATCTTTATGCGGACGACTTACAAATTTACTGTCACTTTAGTGCGAGTGATATTGCAGATGCAATTGGTGATGTGAATGAGGATTTAGACCGTATTCATGACTGGGCTGATTCATTTGGCCTCTCAGTAAACCCAAGCAAGTCGCAAGCACTTTTAGTTGGTAGTCGCTATATATTAAATGTAATTAATAGTGGTGCGATATAAAATATAACAACAAGCCTATACCATTTAGCTCATCTGCTAATAATCTAGGTGTAATTTATGTTCTGATCTCTCTTGGAATTCACACGTTAATAAATTAAGCCAAAAAGTTCACTTTGCTTTTCACTCTCTCAAACCTCTTCAAATTTGTTTGCCCCTTCAAACTTAAATTTATTTAATGCATACCCTTATCCTCCCCATTATTGAATACGCCGACTGTTGTTACCTTGATGCCACTGAAGAGGTCGTTAATAAACTTGAGAAACTTCAAAATCTATGTATTCGGTTTATTTTCGGATTAAAAAAAATTTACCATATTTCCAGTTATAGGTCTAAGCTTAAATGGCTTCCGATTAGACAACGTAGACAATTTCACATTCTTTGCTTGCTTTTCAAAATTTTTTTCAATCAGTTTTCTCCTAATTACCTTCGTAACTCATTTAAATTCTTACATTCTCCTGATTCGCCTTGTCGTTCAAATGTACGTACTCTGTTGCGATACCCTTCTAGTCATTCTGCTGCATATTCCCAATCATTCACAGTCCATGATGTAAGGTTGTGGAACTCCTTACCTTATGTTATTCGTGGCTGTGAAACTCTTGATTCTTTCAAGAAACATCTAAAAGAGCATTTCTTTGACAGAGCTTAGATTCTCAATTCGTTCATATAATTTTACTTTAGTTGAATTTTGTTTATCTGTTTTGTTAGTTTAATAAATAATAGTATATATTTAGTAGTTTATATATCTGTATACCAAGTCTACTTATTCTATTTAGTACTTTCCTTTTACGGGTTGGCTGGAAGAAATTTCTTTTATTAGAGACAAGCTCGCCTTTTGTACTTTGTTTTTCTTTTTACTTTTAAGTATTTTTTTGTATCTAATATCAGTTGTGTACAATAAAGAGTTAATAATAATAGTAATTTTTTAGATACACTTAACAATGCATACATTTTCTATCATAACCATGACCTTTCTTTCTAAAAAGAATAATCAAAATCGGTTGATTATTGGACGAGTAATCGCGTAGCATCCAAAAAATATTAAAAAAATATAAACAGTCTAATTGAAAACTTCTAATTTTTTTAGATACCGTTAAAAAGTATAACTTTATAAAATGAAATATCTAGAAAAATATTTAAAAATATTATTGTAATTTAAAATTTGTACATGACATCGAGATATGAACATATAACCTGACGAAACGAATCCGGCTATCAAACCGCTACGCCATTTACAACTTTGACAAAGAGACCCCACGATTTTAATACGTATTTTTGTGCGTAATCTTTGAACAAGTATTATGTATCGCCTGTTATCATTAGAGGTCAATGCCAGAAATTAATACTTTTCATTTAATCAAGAGTCAAAACAATTTATTTGATCTTGACGTGAGTTGTTATATAAATTTCGTGAGACGTAACGTAACCAGTGACACGAAAAGCGTCATCGGTTTTTAAGCGAGTGATTGTAGAAACTAGTTCCTTTTTACACTTTCGTACCGTAATTTTGTCGATTATTAAATTCGATTCACTATACGGTTACTCACAAAACGACAACATATTAAATCACAGTCAAGCTTTTGTAGCATATTATTACTACGAAGTCGTAATATAACACCTTAATACTAACATACTCAAATTAAATGATATTTAAGAGTTTTTTCTTAAATCTATGTTTACCAAAGTTAATTTCATTGCATATACAATGATTGAAATATTTACTGCTTATTTACATTTTGGCACTTTTTTATTTTTTATTTCACAATTTTCTTGAAGTTATTTGTGTTTTTAATAACGTTATTATCACTGGTCAATATGAAGTATTTTATACAAACTACAAAACTCAAGGACGAGCACTGAATAATAAAAATAATTAGGTATGTAAAAGCTACAATTAGCCTAACTTAGTCTTTGTATGTATAAAATTACGTCTAAAAGTTTAATACGTATTAGAATGACTCATACGCTGTTTTGTTATTGTGATCACCTCACGACTCATGGCACATCACACACGTACTCAGCTCGGTTATTCACAAAGTGGTTATTCATTACAAATATAACGGGTTAATAAAATCATTTTTTTTCATTTGACTAGAAACCGGTGACATGGTTACTTGCCGCGTAACTGATTACAGAAACGAGTGACGTAAAATAGCGCTCACGTCTAAAGAGTTTTCTTAAAAACTTGTGTGCTGATAAGCTTACATGCGTTTCATTTGCTTTAAGAAACAACTGGGAAAGTCGCAAATTCACTTGAAATTAGTTTATTTGTCGTTTATAACACTTAAATAAATAAAAATGTTATAATATACCAGAACAGTGCCATCTTGTTTGACTGTTTTGGCACCACCGAGAAAAAAGATGGTCTAAGTTTTTTCATAATTATTGAATTTCATGTTTATTGCAAGTGCAAAAATCATGAAGAAATTAGCGTATCGTGTATTTCCTCGTTGCTGTCAAATCTCACTATATAAGTTTGAGTAATGAGGCCACCGCTTTACCCAAGACCCCGACATGACTTATTGACGACTTATCAGTTATGACCTATGGTTATGACTAACTACAATTGAATTCACATTTTGGTAAATTTCATGCAAATTTCTATTCGACGAACGGCAAAATGCTAAAGCGAATGCCAAAACCTAAAGAAATAAAGAAGAACATTTGCCCTTTAGCTTAATTATGATCAGTGTTTTTAAAAGCTTTTATTTAACTTTCAATGTACTCGTACGTATGTTAGTTTGGGTGGAATCTTTGAACTCAATTTTGAAGTAGACGTCTTCAACCGATCGAGCTGAATTTTTATATACGTTTAGTTTGGATGACAATAATGCACGATAAAATATGTAAAGTCATTCCAAATCCAAGATATCGGAATAGTTATTTTTAATGCACTTCTAAAATATAGATATCAAATGAAAGGGCTCGTTGAGAGCAAATCGAAAAATAATGCGACGTCATCCTGAATCTAATATGGTAGACCATCCAAGATGGCGGGATGGGTATCTCATGCACATCTACAGTATGGGTATCAAATGAAAGAGCTCGTTGAGAGCCACTTGAAAAATAATATGACATTATTCTAAATCCAATATGGCGGACTACCTAAAATGGCAGAACAGTTGTTTTTAATGCACTTCTACAATATGGATATCAAATGAAAGAGCTCGTTTTGAGCAACTCGAAAACTAATGTGACGTCATGCTAAATCCAATATGGTGGACCACCCAAGAAGACGGAATAATTATTTTTAATGCACTTCCACAATATGGGTATTAAATGAAAGAGACCATTGTGAGCAACTTGAAAACTAGTGTATCGTCATTCTAATTCGAATATGGTGGGCCACCTGAGATGGTAGAGTGGTTATTTTTAATGCTCTTCTATAATATGTATATCAAATGAAAGGGCTTGCCGAAAACAATAAGATAATAGTGTGATATCACTTAAAATATAATATGGCACATTATTGAAGTTTTATGTGGTTTCCTATAATAAAAGGGTTCACTGACAAAAAATTTGTTTGAAATTTTTTGAAAGCCTGTAACATCGATTAGTTAACTTTGGTTTGTGCGATTTGGAGGAATGGGCACCATAAGCATTGGTCTGCAACTTGTCTAGGAGAAGGACAACTCCATAATCTAACCCGGAACTGTATTTCATATAAGCTAAGCTATAATCTAAAAGTGGCGCATTCTTACAAACACCCAAGCCCAGGTGAGACCGTGCCGAGGGCTGAGTGGCATCGGGGTGTAAGATGGTGTCATGACCGTACCACCTCAGGGCATCTGGGTGAACCATGTTGTACATTAGCTGCTTACCCTTTTATACGGAGTTCTGGGATGGTCGACAAACAGGGTGAAATGATAAGAAGATCTCCTTATTGGACAGCTAGATTGTTCGAAATTAACCGGCAAACGACCTTGCAATAATGATGCGTTGAAAGATATGAATAGACTAAGAAACCTAGCCAGCGATAACTTAAAAGTAAAAAATAAATTAAAAGCAAAAAAGAGTTTTTATAAAAAGCTTTTACATATTTCTACAAATTTTAAAGAAAGAAAAAAATTCGCCCCAGACAGGATTTGAACCTGTAACCTTTCGTCTCAAGCCGACGAATGCTCTAGCCAATTGATAATAATCTAATCGGCTTGAGACGAAAGGTTACAGGTTCAAATCCTGTCTGGGGCGAAATTTTTTCTTTCTTTAAAATTTGTAAAAATTTATCCCAAGCACAGGGCAAGTGCTAAAATAAAAATAAGCTTTTACATAAGCGAACGCTCTGAAAAGAAAAAAAAATATTCTATAAAAATATTAACTATGAACAACTTCCTATGTATAACATTATACACAACTTACATGATCATAAAAGCTTGTCACGATGATCAATCTTCAATAAAATGAAAACTTGAATAATTTTAACTTTTTTTTTATTTTACAAAAATCAATAAGTGGATACTAATTTATTTACAACTGAAAATCACTCGACAAGCTTTTATAATCAAATAACTTGTTTAAAATGCTTGTAAGTTCATAGTTAATATTTTTATAGAAAAAAATATTTTCTTTTTTTTTTTAGGGGGCTGATTATGTATCTTAGTTGCCAACTAAAATAGAAAAGTGTACATCAAATAGCTGTCAAATGACGTGTTTTATATTTGCTATCTCAAGTGACCAACAGAAATACAATTTAAATATTTGCACACCAAAATATGGTCTACCATATTTTGGTTGATATACTTAAATATATATGATGGTTGATATACTTAAGTATATGTTGATATACTTAAATATTTTTGTAACATCTCATTCACACACATATTTCGCAAATAAATAATTTTCTTTCTTTCTTTCTTTCAAATAAAGATAGCAAACACAAATGACGTCATTTGATCTACACTTTTCAATTTTGAGTTGGCAACTGAGATACATAACCAGCCTATTCAGTGCTGATTATGTTTTGCAGTTTGAGTTGGCAACTGAGATACATAATCACCCCCCAGGGCGTTTATTTATATAAAACCATTTTCTAAAAAGTTTTTCTTTTTTTTTAATTTTTTGTCGTTTAATGACTGACAAGTGACAACTTTTAACCAAATGTCAGATTCGAAATGTCAAACAACAATTGAGTTTGACATATTGAGAGAACGAATACCTACCTACAAGATTGTTGTGTGAACTAAATCTTCAGAATATTTCAGAAAATTTTCAGCAAAATTGAAATATCTTAACATCATTACCAAAATCCTAAAATGTTTTCTTTAAAAACAAATGTTATGTTGTTCATGTAAATACAGAGAGTTTGTTTCCTAGTCGCGTGGTACGCCTAGAAGTATTTGGAACCAGATTGCAAATGTCAATATGTCAGGATCTCGGCCTTAACTTCCAACAGAGAATGGTAAACGAAATTAGCATGTAAATAAACATACAATTTTAAAATAATTTAGTGAATTGTACTAATTATCGGAATCCTTTAGGCAACAGTTACAGGTCAAAATTTTTTTTTCAGGGCGCAAATATATCACAACTAGAGCGAGATATTGGGTCAGAACAATTCCCACCGAATGAACATTACTTTGGATTGGTTAATGTAAGTACTGTAAGAATGTTTAAAAGGAATAAACGAAATTGAGCTTTAATATTTTGGCAAGAATTGAGGACTAAAAGATGTATGGTAAATATATCTTTCGTGATCATTGCTAAAATTGTTCACAAAAAAACTTTTTATATTTTGTTGCCAATCCTAGTAACACCTCATAAGCCAGCTAAGTCTTAATCTAACCGTAACTTTTACTAGTAATCTTCAGTGTTTCTAATATCCACAACTCTTAAACAAATATTGTAAGAATCTGAATCTTTTACTTTAAGTTGTGAAAAAATTGTTATGTTATGTCATTATATTTTATTTTATTTTAAAAAGATTATAGCTACGAGCTGAACTATGTCAGCATAGTAGATTTTTGAGATAACTTTCACTTCCAATTATAGTTTTTTGGAGGTTGATTTTTTGAATTGTCTTAACCTTGAAAAGATTATCAAATTTCATCAAGATTGGCTCAGTGGTTTGTCTATTGATACAGGCAGTCAGATCGGCATAGACTTTCACATAATATGTAATATTGTAGTAAATACTACGGATATATGTTTTTATAGTAAAAAAGAATAGTTTATTTGGACTTAAGGTCCCCCTCATTCAAATTTTTTTTTTCTGTATATTGAAATAAAAAAATGTAACATAACCTATATTCTAATTAAATGAGAGGTATTTTAAATCTGTGATATGTTATTGTATGATCAATTAAAAAAAATACTCTTGAACATTTTTTGATGATTTTTATTTATAGTAAGTTGTACTATAGTTTATTTTAAATTTAGTATAAAAGTTGAACACATTTCTGCATGATAAACAAATTACTAAAATGTTTCATTTTCTTTATACATGCAGTGAAAGTACAGTAAACACAGCTTGCATACTTATAAGCTGAAATGAATATAATAATGCTCATAGTTAATTAGTCAAACACAATTTCCTTTTTTTGGGTAGCAAAACACTTATCATATACCAATTTAATAGAATTTGGACTAGTTCCTCATTATATCAAATATCGGATGCATTAATCACAAGATATTTAAAAAGATTTAATAGTTTATATGTCTAGTCCATGACATATCAACAAAATTTAAAAATTAAACTAAACCAAGACTTTTTCCTTTAAATATATTTGCATCTACATAATAGTGTCTAACAAGAAATGACTTCTGTTAAGATAAACTGAAACATCATATGATATAAATGGAATCAATATTGTATAGATAAGAAGTGACAAATAATATTTTAAATATAGATGTGTGATCCTCTTAGGTGCTTATTATGAATAGCAACAACAGGTAGCTAAACACAACTAAGCACCATAAATTAAAATTATGTTTTGTCTATATTTTACAGTTTGGGAATACATGTTACAGCAATTCTGTACTACAGGCATTGTATTTCTGTCGTCCATTTAGAGAAAAGGTATTAGAATATAAGGCCAAAAATAAAAGAACTAAAGAAACACTACTGACATGTCTAGCAGATTTATTTTATAGTATAGCAACACAGAAAAAGAAAGTAGGATCAATTGCACCCAAAAAGTTTATTGCCCGGTTGAGGAAAGAAAAAGGTAAATTTAATTTAATTACTTTTTTGTATCGTACATGGTATGCAAATAATAACTTGTTTAATTAAATTGTCTCTAAATGCCTATCGTCTAGCATTCCAGTGTTGGATTTGACTTTATGTGCCCCTGGATTCAGCAATAAAAGATAATGTGCTTTTTCAATTTTCTAATACAGACAATGTTCCCTGTGATGGATATGTGCCCTGTTGGCTATAAGCTTGCTACCTATCACATTGTAGAACTTATTGTCTTTATCTATTTGTGGGTGGCACTGGTTGTGCCTCTGTTTATTCTTTTGGTGATATGAGCGTGAAGATACATATTGATTTAGTTTAATTAAAGTTGAAACTAGTTTTTTAGGATATATAGTATATATTGTATATTGCATTCCTATATGGGGAGGTACCTCAAAAACTATGTTCTTAGAATTAGAGAAAGTACAACGAGCTTTACTCAAAATCATGTATTTTAAACCATATAGGTATCCAATGTATCATCTCTACCAAGATTGTGATCTACTGACTGTCAGACAGCTTTACATTTTAAACACAATTTTAAAGCTTCACAAAACTTTAGACTATGATTCCAGGGAGATAGCTAACAGACGTAAACATAATGTAGCTTCAGTAACCCGAAGGAAATCTGCATTTGCCAAAAGACAATTTACTAGCCAATCGGCTCATATTTATAACAAGATTAATAAATCACTTAACATTTATCCAAAACATATTTACACTTGTAAAATTATTTTAACAAATTGGCTAAAAAATCTAAATTATACGGAGACAGAATCTTTAATCATCCCGGTAAATAAATTAATTTAATTTCATTCAGTAAAATACATTAATATTACAACACAACAAAATAAAATAGCATAAAAATAACAGTAACTGAAAATTAAATTAATGAAATAGTAGTATAACAAAAAAAAAAAGAAAAGAAAAGGAAACCATAACGCCAGTGATCACTGCTATCGTGTTATAATTTGTTTGTTACGAAATACTTAACATCTTGAAAACATACAAAGCAAAGCC
>NJDC01004113.1:213984-250431 GCA_002245475.1 Calephelis virginiensis
GTCGCCTAACACAAGTACCTCGTACTTAAAAGGTGACTCCATCAACTACCCACATTTTATTGTAAATTAGTACTGAAATAAATATTTTTGATTTTTGATTTTGATTTTTTTTGATAGATACTTAGCATTGTATGTCCATAGAAAATATCCTATTAATATGATAAATGCGAAAGTTTGTATGTTTGTTACTTCCTCGCGCAAAATCTGCTGAACCGATTTTCATGAAATTTGGCACACACATAGAGGGTAGCTTGGATTAACACATAGGATAGTTTTTATCCTGAAAAAAAAATCCTGTAGGACCATTAACCACGTGGGCAACTCGGCGGGCAACAGCTAATTGTTACATAAATGCTTTTTATTAAAAGACATGGTAATTTACCAATCATAACAGGCTTATCTGGCTATATCACAATAATTGAAGCTGAACATTCTTTAATACATTAAGAGCAACAGAAATCTGTATGGATATTATAGGTGTATGTAAAGTGTGCATTTTTCTTACTTCCTCATTGAAATAGATTAACATTAAGGCTCATTTTGTAAAATAACACATTAAGATAGTATGCTGTGACACACATGATAAAATTTTCACGCATATAGAACAAATGTGCATACATGGATACACATATACATACTGACTCCAAAAACCCATTTTAGCTTTATTTATAATGAGACAAGTAACATGTCACATGTGAAATGTGACTTTCTTCTGCCGAACATTTGGTTTCTGTATATCCGACCCTTTATCCTAGGGCATAGCCAAGTATCCAGTACTTGTCTTTCATCAAAATTAATACACACATAATGTACAGACAGATTTGGGGCAACATCCCTTGATTACCTAAAATTTGCAATGAACAGTATGGTTACTCTTGAATCTCAATGTTACGAAAGATTGAGAATTGAAATTAGATTTGTGGCACTTGTGTTCAAAAGTGAAAACTGACTCGAATCCGATTACAATTAAATAAATAAATAAATATCCCTGGACAAGTTACTCAAATTGAATCTAACTCCAAAGTAAGCAAATTATATTCTTGTGTTACAGTGTTAGACAATTCTAATACATAGAAATACTTCTAATATAATAAGAACCCAGACCCAGAAATGCAGACATCTACATGTTCATCACACAAATCAAACCTGAGTCTCGAGGTTGGTTGGTGTGATAAGGTGTGCACGTCAGCCACTCAACCAACGAGGAGGTCCAATTTCCCAAGAGATTCCTACAGATTTATTTAACATGATAATGACTTGTAATAATTTTTAGTAGAATAAATCTGGATTCCAAAATTTTTAACATTAAATATAATACTTAATTTTGAAAAAATCATGAAACTGAAATACCAATTTTATTTTTCAGAGGAATTTGACAATTATATGCAACAAGATGCTCACGAGTTTCTCAATTTTCTAATCAATCATATTAATGAAATTATTTTAGGTGAGTGTTACAGTCACTATACAATTTATAGTTGAAAGTTGAACAGTTAAATAAAATTTATGATCTGACTTCTCTTAAAAACTCAAACCACAATAATGCGCCTTCGCCCAAGGCAATAACTGTGAACGATTTTTACAAATGCCATCGAGCAACCACCATATTCACCAGATATGGCTCCAAACGACTTGTTTCTTTCTTCTGTACTCAAATTACTACTTCGTGCCACCCATTTTCAATCAATAGAAGACACAAAAGAGAATTCGCGGCGAGAGCTGAACTCAATTCCGCGTAAAAAAAAATGTTGTGTAGGTATTATTGATCTTTTCCCGGTACTTTCTTGACAAAGTAGTATGTTTTCCATACTAAGAATAAATGTTCATAAGTTCTTAACAAAAAAAAGTCACTGCGTACAGGATTTGAATTCGTACCTAGCTAGTGAGGATTTAGGTTGTGTAGCTTTAAAAATTGAACAAATCGAAAAGAAAAGGGTTAAAAATGTTACCACATTATTGTGCAGAATCCCATATTTCTCCAAACATTCGCTTATCTGGTCGTGTAGGTTTTTCTCTTAGTTTCTTGAAAACCTTGTTTCATTTTCGGGGTTTGGCGACAAGGTTTTGATATTCGTAGCGATTAAGTCAATCGAAATGTGCTCAACAAAACTCGGACAATGATACAGCTTTTTTAATTGGATTAATCAGTTGTGTTTAGTTATTTGTAGTGTACGAAACTAGTGTGTGTGTGTGTGTGTGTTCCGTGAAAGTTATTATTTGTAATCACGTTTAACAGGAATAAATGCGATTTACGGTGTAACGCTCGCTGACCGCATTCGTAACAGTGAGATCCGAGAAAGAGTGGGATTTAAAGAAAGTGTTGGTGTTAATTCTCAGGCTGAGCATTTTGCTCAGCCCAAAATCGTCCGGTGAAATTGTAAAAACCTCGCGGTTAGCAACATATTAGTAATTTAAAGAAAAAGTTGGTGTTTAAATGCGAAAGGGCATGCTCCGTTGGTCAGCTCATGTGGAAAGAATGACAGATGAAAGATTGACAAAGCAGATGTACAATGCGAATGTGGGTGGATGAAGGTGCCCGGGGAGACCATGATGGACATTCCACGATACCTACTATCCGAGGGTGGTATCAAGAGTCTCCGAAACCGCCACGCTTGTATGAAAAAGGTTATGAATGTGAAGGAAGCCAGACATGTTTGTTAGGATCGTGAGGTCTGGCATTTGATACTCTCTGCCTGCGCTGTAGGGGACTCGGCGTGAAGATATGTATGTCTGTAAATGCGATTTAAAGTTTAAGATTTGAGTCGCATTTTTTAACCAAATCAACCGCTGCCGCATAACAGTATTTTCCTTATTTTTAACCTCCGATAGAAAAAGAGGGGTGCTATAAATTTCACGTGTCTGTTTGTGACATCAAAAGTCAAAACTTTTGAACGGATGGGTCGATTTACTCTCTTTTTTATTTGAAAGCTGAAATATAGAGATGGTTATTAGCTACGTGATAAATATTAGGTAGGTACTCGTATTATTTAAAAAGTGTCGTCCAGAATTTGTTGGCACCTGGCATTTGCTGTATTTGATTAAAATATTCTTGAATAACAGATTACCTAAGTAGTTCAATGTTATGCACTTTCTATTGCAGCTGAAAGGAACCAAAGCACTCTTAAAATCCAAAAAACAACAGGGTCAGGAGAGAGTGTGACGTGTAACGGTACGGTGCCACAGAGTACAGAACCCACTTGGGTGCATGAGATATTCCAAGGCACGCTCACCAGTGAGACCCGATGTCTAAACTGCGAAACTGTCAGTAGCAAGGATGAACATTTCTTTGACTTACAGGTATATAAAGTAAAACTAGTCATTAGCCATGACTTCGCCTTCGTTTCTATTTACATATAAAATGTAAAAGAAAATGCATTAAAGATCAATAAGGAATGTACATCATAATATTTTTCAATAACATAATGTTTATTAATTTTAATACTATTTATATGTTTAGTAGGGTTGCTAACCTAAGTAGTAACGAGTCCAAATGTTGGCTATTGTGCCAATGTGTCCAAAACTACTAAATCCATTACAAAAATATACATTAATTTAGCTTCATTTTCTAATTTAGTGACCGTTTTATTGTCTGACAATATTCGTGGTTTGCAGATTAAGTTCTTATTGTTAAAGTTCTATTTACAGAAGATCCATTGACCCATAATTTAATATTTCAGGTAGATGTTGATCAGAACACAAGTATAACGCACTGTCTCAAATGCTTTAGTGATACGGAAACATTATGTAATGATAATAAGTTTAAGTGTGACAATTGTAGCAGCTATCAGGAAGCCCAGAAACGGATGAGGGTCAAGAAACTACCTCTGATCCTGGCTTTGCATTTGAAGCGGTTTAAATATATGGAACAGTATAATAGACATATCAAAGTGTCCCACCGAGTCGTATTTCCATTGGAATTAAGGTTATTTAACACTGTAAGTCTATGTATGATGTTTTTATTTTTTAATTTGTGGATAGAAAATTTTAATGAACTTTTATTGGTAATATTTGTTTGTTGATTAAGTGGGGTTCAAAGTTTGCTAACAAAACTTTTACTTAGTTTGAATGACCGCCTCGTTGGTCGAGTGGCTAGCGTACTCGCCTAACTACATCAATTTACCGCGAGGCTCGGGTTCGATTCCCGACGGGGGCAGGCATTTGTGTGATGAACATTTAGATGTCTGCATTTCCGGGTCTGGGTGTTTATTAAATTTATTCTGGTATCTATTTAAGTATTTCTATGTATTAGTATCGTTGACTAGTTGACTAACACCCATAACACAAGCATATAATTTGCTTACTTTGGGGTTAGCTTCAATTAGTGTAAGTTGTCCAGGAAAAAAAAAACATCGCCTGCACTTACGGCCGCACTCGGAGACGCCAATTACTTTAAAAAAAAAATGATAAAGCAAATCTTCTAAAACCAAGGGTATCACTTCTCAGTTAGTTCCATGATACGAGGTATATGCCCCGTGCTAATTTGGGTCCCCTATGTAGACTCTAAGACCTTCCTGTCTGAGAGCGTAACAGGCGAGCATCGGTTAAATGGGCCATCACCAACAAAACCACAGGTGATATGAGTGCTGCGCAGCAACTAGCCCGGGCAGCGATCTACCGCCTTTCTATGGCAGTGTCATAATCTGGTCCTGAAGGTAGAGTAGCCGACAGATTTTCAAAATGGGCCTAAAATCTCGGCCCCAGGACAGCAACGCACCTCTAACATTTATATTGTCTGTAGGCTATGTTTATCTTTTACGTTGATTGGCAATTGTCAGTTGCCTCTGACCTGTTACCGGCTCACGTTTTATCATTTCTTTCTTAATATCAGGAAATTTGTCTGCTTATGTAGGCTAAAATTTAAAGGACCTGCCAAATTTTGAATATGGGTTGGGTATCGATAACATTTTCCATTTACGAAGTAAGAAGAAGAAGAAAAAAAAAGAAAATAGTAATTTTTATCCGACGCAAAACACAAAATGCATGGTTATAACGTAAACGCCGACTGCAATCGCATGCGCAGGCTGGTTAAGTTATGACTCGTATTATGTACGACGTAGCGTGACAAGTGAAGTATTAACACGGACTGTTTTAAATGAATGTTTATAAATTAAATATTACAATTTGGCAAATAATATTTAAAATGCACTATAATTTTACCCTTAACTCCCTTATATTCAAAGTTTGGCCGGTCTGAAAGTAACCTTGTATAATTGTATAAGAAAAAAGATTGATAAGAGCTAAAAATAATATTATTAACCAGGAGCTAGAACCAGCTGTAACCTGTTTTCGGTTTTTTGTTATCACTCTAGCGACAGTCAGTACAATATGAGCCTATACATGAAGTCTTAAGTTAAAATTTTGTTTGCATGCGTAATTTATACACAAGTTTTGTGAAAGTGTGTCTTATGTACGTTAGTAATATAACGCCTTCTTGTTATTCTTAAAGTGACGTTTCCCCCGTGTTGGTCCGGGCTTCTTTGTAGAATAGACCATCTGCCTTCCTTGCCAAGCAGCTCGTAAAAGGCGAGCATAGGCTCACTGTCACTAACACCGTGACATCTGACTAGGTGGTAGAGTTTAGCAGCGATTCGCCCGGATTGGTACCAGCGCCTTACCTATTCCTGCCGCCATAACGTCATGACGTGTTCCGGTTCGGAGGGTAAGGTAGCCGGTAAACTTACTTTTGCTCGAGGCCTGACATCCCGGCCTCAGGTTGGCAACACACCATTACCACCTTTGGTGTCTCTAGGCGGCGTGAATTTCTTAACATCAGGAAATCTATCTGCTTGTTTGCCTTCCAATATCATAAAAAAAAAATTCATAATCCAATATGGCACACATAAAAGCTAGTGTACTACTATTTGTTTTTACAAACTACTATGACATTAAATGAAGAAAAACCAGTTTTTACTTATATATAAGTAGGATTTCCTGTGGGGTTATTTGTTATTTGTATACACGAAAGTCGATGGACGAAACGGTTAGCCCTTGAGTGAGTGAATCAAGTCGTCGGTATCGTACCATTCGACTCGAAACATGACAGTGGTGGTAATTTTGTTGCGCACTCACTAAGCTAATTTTAAGTTATCCCTGTCTTCTTTCAACTAAAGTAACAGAAGGGGACAGAACACTTTTGCTGTCAAATTAGACCGTACACGTCATTTCTACAGACGTTTAACGTATTACTCGGAAAACGTTGCATAAAAACATCACGATTAGACATGTCCGCACTAATCTGACACGTCTAAACTGTTCCATCTCTTTTGTTTTTGTTTTATATGAGAAAGATAGCATGCGTCTAAAATAAGTTTAGTTTGTGAACAGCAGAATCACCACCAGTGCCAAATTCGAACGGACCAAGTAAGGTGGTAGACCAATCCGAATGCATCGTCTCAAAACTAAGTAGTTATTGTGTGTGTTGTGTGCTTTCATCATCAGCCGCATCATGGTAGAAAAGCGGTTGGCCTATGTTCTTCAAAGTAAATAAGTGTGTGTGTGTGTGTGTGTGCGGCAGTCGGACGACGCGGTGAACCCCGACCGGCTGTACGACCTGGTGGCGGTCGTGGTGCACTGCGGCTCGGGGCCCAACCGCGGCCACTACATCAGCATCGTCAAGAGTCACGGCTTCTGGCTACTTTTCGACGACGACATGGTCGACGTGAGTCCCATATCATTTTTATTACCCTGAGGAGCTGAACAAGCAAATTGATTTTCTGATGCTGAGGATTTCCACTTCCGAGTTTATGGGGGGCCGATAATCGGGCAGCAGTAGATAATCAGACACAGGACCCTATAAAATGCAAGCCTAGGATAAACCATCTAATATTTTTTACTTTGTTAATTTTATGGTTGAATTTGACTTTGAGAAGCCAGTTTATTTTTGGAACTCGAACTTTTGCAACAGATGGGCGAGCATGCTCAGCTTTATTAAATGAAAGATTGCTCGAAATTTTGCCTGGATTTGCTCAATATTCAACTGAAAAAAATAGAAAAATCAGTCTTAAAATAAATAAATTATACCACTTTTGATATTTCAGTTGGAAGACCGATGCCCGTCTTTTTAGAGATAATAATCAAATTTATGTTTTGCTTATTTTTATTTATGATTATTTACTTTTCAAAATACGTAGGTACATTCAGAACACATAATTAAAATATTGTCAGCTACATATAAATATTTGAAGTATTTCCTCTATTACAGAAAATTGATGCCTCCGCCATAGAAGACTTCTACGGCCTAACTTCAGATATACAGAAATCTTCTGAGACAGGATATATATTGTTTTATCAATCTAGAGATGCTAGCTATTGAGTCCAGTTGGTTTTAGTCAGTAAGATAGTCACTGTAACTATGTTAATATGCCTTGTTGTTAACGTTGGAACGGCATAAATTATTGAATCGTTTGGTTTGAACATTATTTTATTTCACTTAATACAGAAATCTGTAAATATGAATTTTAAAATAAAAAAATGTGATCTTCTAATGATTTTATTTGTTTTCAACCTTGTTTCATATTGTCACGCGTTGTATGTTATGTTGAGCATATTTCATCAACAAATTCATTGCAAAAAAAAAGTATCTTCACGCCCATATCCCCGAAGAGGTAGGCAGAGGTACAACCAAGGCACCCACGACGAAACTCATTGCAGAACCCATAAAAACCCATAA
This sequence comes from Calephelis virginiensis, assembly GCA_002245475.1. Classification (NCBI taxonomy): domain Eukaryota; kingdom Metazoa; phylum Arthropoda; class Insecta; order Lepidoptera; family Riodinidae; genus Calephelis; species Calephelis virginiensis. The sequence goes on from NJDC01004113.1 coordinate 221,654, forward strand.
AATCATTTACATTTATTTATGCCCCTCAAAGCATTAGTAACAATAAATTTAAAAACCACTTGTAGAAATTAGTTTATATTTAAATAGAACTATGTACTAGTTGCAAATGCATACAAGAACAGAATTATTAGATCCAGAACTTGTTTCTCGAGTAAAAAAATTTGAGATATCACGCATAAAAAAGGGGGAAAATTTAAAAGTGGGAGACCGACAGTTACAGTTTCGATTTCGGCCAGCTTTGGTCATAAAATCTAGTTCTTTAGTTTGCGTTTCGGTCACAACTGGCCGAAACTTGGCCGCACCGAAACTCCTGTGTTCGTGAATTATTCTATGCATCGTTTATTGTGTGTATAACCGTCCTAGGTCTCTAACCTTAAATATTACAGATTACTGATGCGTCCCAGTCTTATTATCGGACTTTGCCACCTACTAAAATAAAAAACTATTCATTTCAAACAGATGCATGAAGCACTTGTCGGAGTACTATAGTTGTACTATGCACTTGTGACGCGTGTAGGTATAGATGCCTACTCCCGATAGGAACTCGGCCACACGGCGAAACAAACTCAGTGGGCTTGTCTTTTTTTATATATTATATTACAATAAGTAAGTAGGTAGGTACCTTTATAATTTTTATTATAAAATTTCAATTTGTTATATTTTTAAATTTATTTAGTGAAATCGCCTCTGTGGTCTAGCGGTCCGGGTGTTGGACTTGACTACATGAGGTCCCGGGTCGGCCAACAAAAAGAAAAATTGGATTTTTCCAATTTTCTAATAAAAAAAATGTTGATCGGGATTGGAAATGTGCCGAGTTGGCGATAGGCTTGCCACCTATCACATTGTGGGACTTAGTGTCTTCGGCTAGTCGTGGGTGCCTTGGTTGTACCTCTGCCTACCTCTTAGGGGATATGGGCGTGAAGATACTTGTATTTAGTGAAAGGTATTCCATATTATCGGGAAATTTATTGTAAAAACATTGTTATTGTTATATATTATTATTTATTGTACTTTGTCCCATAAAAGAATGGCATAACCTGTAGAGACGAAACTCATTCACAGCGAGATTGTCTTTTTCCTTGTTTTCAGAGTATGTCTGTCTTTAAATTAACATATTATTTTTAGTTTGTTTCCAAATAATGCATACTAGGTCTGATATACGAGTAGATACCTACCTAATATAAGTTTCTATGAACTTTTCTTTCAGAGTATCCCTTGGAAGATTCCTAATCCTCTGAAGAACTTCTTCAGAGATGAATTCCTTAAGAATTGATAATTTCAAAATAAACTATCAACATTATTAGTTAACCGTCTCTTCTTTAACAGCACACCTACGCTGCTAATCTTGGTCTGATGTATGAGAGAGAAATAAATACATATACCTAAGTACATGGTATATACTACCTAAGGTCTGATCGATACAGGTAGCTTGTTCCATAATCTCTGCAAACGCATCCAAAAAAAGAATTAAATATAAATTTCGAAGGATGAAGTGAGATAGACAAAGTTTTAGATGAAGATAATCGTAAACTTAATTGTGTTGTGGGTTGGGGATAAAAAAGGAAATTTAGACTGGCATCTCGTAAGACGCGAGCAAAAGCGTAACGGATCGTAATCAATAAGGCCACGGATGGTAAATTCCTATGCAGCAACGTCTTGTCCAGGTAGAGATACACCGGCTTACCTATTCCTGCCGCCGTAATAACTCGGTTATGTTCCGGTCCGGAAGATAGGGGTAGCCGGTAGACTTCCACAATAATCCAGACCGCAGGACAACGACGCACCTGTACAATCCCCAGCACATAAGTTGGCAAGAGTCGTTAGATGCGCAGAGGTAATTACTTAGGTCTTTTGGGTGGTCACGCGGGACGCGGGGCATGACGTGGCACCGATCCGAGCACGCGATTGGTGCGTCGGTCGACCCCTGCCTGCCTCACCGTGTCTCAATTTCCGATCGCTCCCGATTACACTTGCGTGCACGAAAGTTGTACCCTTTGTTGTTGTTAATTTTTGTTGAGTTACCGTTATTTTAAATTTAGTTTTTGTTACGTTGCTGAAATTGACGTTCAAATACAGTTTCATGCCGACATACCAGAAAAATGGTGTACAATGTTTCCCGTTTCATGGAGAAAGAAGTTCGCACAGAAAGTGATGGTAAGACGGACCTAAAGAAGTTACTAAAATGTCAGAAAGAACAGTGAGATATACCTACATAGTCAAGGAAGGGAGAAATTCCGAATTCCTAACTGTTAGGACACCGAAAAAAAAAGGAATACAACGAAGCTGATCACTGACATCGCATTTTTGACCAGTCGGTGGTAAGAACACGTGTCCACAATTACCATATTACAAATGAAAAGCTGCCTACAGTTAAAAAATTTAGAAAAAAACTAAAAGAGTAGGTACATTGATTTTAATGGACCGGAGCGCGTACGGAGGATTCTACATAACTTAGATTTCCGGTGGAAAAAAGTTGAAAGCGATAGAAAAATACTATTTATTGAAAAATTATACATATTGCAGAGGAACTTCACGAATTTTTTTTGTGCCTTTAATTTTCTTCTAAATTGACATGATTAATAACAATTGATGGTCGTTACCATAGAATAATGACCAATAATAAAAGTGATCACTTTTTGTTCCACTAAGTATACGATGCGCGAACTTACCCCCCCTACCTCAAAACCTTGCCAAGTTACGTGACGGATACTGTAACATCGATGATGTCTAGGTATAGGCCACGGTTGTTTCTTACTAGACTTGTTAAGTTGTTATAGCTCGGTCACAATAAGGATCGCTCCGTACTAGCACAATTATTCGAATGTACTAGTTCGGACTTCTGGTACTATTAGTTCAGTAGTACATTAGAAAAAGTTACGTCTTACGATTCTCACGTGGGTCACGGAATAAATTATATTTTGATTTTCCTTTATACTTTGCAGGCTTAGGAATTTAATTCTAAAATGTTTATGAGAAGTTTTGTATCCATTTGTAGTGTCATTTTTAGAATGGATCAGGTATTTCTCGTTCGATCACATCTGAAACACCTTGTCCAATAGCAGCCCGCAACAAACAATAATTCATTCTTCGTACTCTTATTTCATTCTGTTCTTTGCTATGATTCCATCCTTGATGAAACATTGCGAACGAGATGTACTAAATGAACGATTAAGCATACGGTTACTGAATAGTTCGTTCTAGCAAGCCTATTTCTTAATATTAGGAGACCTGTGTGCTTGTTCGCTGAACTATCACATAGAAAAACTTATAATAAATCTAATGAATCCGGTTCAACAAGGCACAACTTACATTGAGTTAATTTTTTTGGAGCGGGATTTGAACATAAATAGAGGCTTATTTTAATAAATTTTGTGTTTTCTATCCTCAAGAGATTTCATTAAAAATAGATTACTATAGATTATGTAAGTAGATTATGTTATTTTAACCACTTATGCCTAAAAAAAAGTCAGTTTCACAATTTTTAATTGTGCCATTGTTGAACCAGATGAGCGATTTGTGTTTGCTATCTCTATTGTATTTCTGTTGGTCACTGGAGACAGCAAATATAAAACACGTCACTTGACAGGTATTTGATGTACACTTTTCCATTTTGAGTTGGCATCTCAGATACATAATCAGCACCCCAAATGCACTTCTTGCATGGGTAGAAGTATTTAGTATTGTGTCGGTCAGTCTGCTGTATCCGGCTGCGTTAACGAACCGATTGTAACGAAGTTTGGCAGGTACGTACTTTGAGACTTGCTACCCAACCGGTATATGGTAGCAATAATAGCCAAAGATATTTATCCCGCTTAGTATAGGGGTTCCTGTAGGACTCTAAAAATCAAAATTATAAATAATTAACACATGGTCAGAATTTTTTTTAAACAATAACTTGTGAAACTGGCAGAGAGGTTAAAAGGTTATTTTATTATTACAACTCACGCCATGTATGATATATTTAGTATATTTGGCTGTCAACACACCATATTTTAAACATTATTACATTATACCTACTGACGAAATTTATGCCACTTCCCATAAAAAAAATATTGTTAAACGGTGTCGAACGAGCAGCAGTTACAGCGTAAACTTTTTAGTTCCAATTATTTATAGCATTTATTTTTAGTGTTAGATAGTCTTCCAAGTTCCATGACCACTTATTATCCTTCAAGGGTTGTCATGTTTACACATTTTTATTAAAATTGGTTTAGTCCTAAATTGCGACAAGATTTTCTTAGTAAACAAGTAGGCATGTTTATATAAAAACTCTTCAATAACTTAAAAATATTTATTTCTGCTTAAGCTACAAACTCGTATGGGATAGGAGCAAGTAGTACTGGTTTTTCTGATCCCTTGACAATGTGTGCAGCTCTTGGTGGCTGGGGCTGTCTCTTGAGGTTTACAGTCTTTCCTGCCGCCTTGGCTTCCTTGAGCAGCCTCTCATTCTCCTTGACACGCTTGAGGAAATCCTCACGGCACTTTGAGTGTTTGACATGCTCAACACGGATGTTGATCCTCTTGGGGATGATTCTGCCACGCACCCTCTTGTTCACAATAACTCCTAGTGCATGTGCAGTCACATTGTAGACACGGCCTGTTTTACCATGGTAAACTTTGTGTGGCATACCCTTTTGTACAGCTCCATTACCCTGTAAATTGAAATTATTATTTAAAAAAAATGCTTAAATATTATTTTTCGTTTCTTTTATAAATTAAAGGGTATTCATGAAGTATAAGAAATGTCTTGAAAGTCATCAACTACTCTTTTCACCACTTGTGAAGTGTGAAGTGACCAATGTAAATAAGTAAATTCCTACAAACGGACTTAATTGTAATAAATGTTGTGTTAATACTTGTGTTTGCTATTACATAAAATGAGAAATATTTATTTGAGGAATATGAATGTTAAAAAATATTACAAAATTATTTAGGCATTAAAACCTACCTACTTACAAATGCAAATATTTTAATATGTAAGAATTTATAAAAATAAATATTTATTTATTTTATTACAATTTACAACATTGTTTTTTTGTATTCATTATTTAACCCTATCTACTGTGAACTACCACTGTTTCCAAACCTAGTCAGGCAGGAGAAAAATTAATCTTGTTAGAAATACCTTAGTATTTATTCTTGTCTACAAGAAAAACTTTGACACAATATGTTTTCTCCAACAGGCTTTCAAAATCTTTTTAATGGCAGTGATTTAGATTATCAGGAATTTGATTGTATATTATATGAATAGACATGCAAAACACATTATTTTTATAAGTAATATTGAGTATTTGGTTAGGCACACATAGTTTCTCACCATTTCTAAATGTACAAAACCTTAGTCTTCAGCATTTATTTAAAGCAAATGATGATTTTTTTTACAAATGCTTAAAGCCAGTATATATAAATAAGGTAAAGGTAACATTATAAGTCCCTTGCATGAATGATAACAATACAGATTTACATTACATATCTCTTGTATTCACTTCTAATGAACTCTAAAAATTCTAGTTAATTCTGCAGAATACCATATTACAAAATGGAAGAAACCTAACCAAACCTATGATTTTATTTCAAACTGAATCAATATGCAATTTCCAGTAACAAAATTCATATTTATGTATTCCTAGAAAGTAAGTGTGATCTACATTACTCTTATTACTATAGTACTATTATTTAAAATAACATCTATCTTTTTAGTATCTATAATGTGCTTGAAAATCAACAAATTTTGTTTTCATAACATTTATTTTTAGATTATTTTAATTTACCCATTCTGTCACTTTAGCAGGTTTACTAGTTTCTTTAAATAAAACATTTTTATTTTTGTTCTTGATAAGAATTGCTTTGATTTTGTATACAAACTTTAACTATAGCCTGTTTTTTAATCTCGGGGACTGAAATGACAGATTTAAATGTCAAATTTACAAATAATGATACCTGAATTTTGTTTGTAGTGCTGTCTTATGATACCGATTTTTGAAACCGTAAATTAATGTCGATTTTCAAAGAATGGAAAACCTAAATTTGTTTTATACTACAACCCAAAATTTATTAGCCACTATAACTCACTCGAAAAGGAGAACATTACATCAAAGATTCTTTTTTTATTTAAAATAGCGTACTTCCGAAGTGGTCCAACAAGTCTTGGCCTTCTTGATGGAATCGAGGAAAATACTTAATTTTTGGTGCAATTAGGCAAGAATATATTAAAATGGAAGTTGGTTTTTTGCAATTTACTGAATTGTGCATTATGTTAACCTTTCGTGTTTCAATCTATTGAAATGTTAAAATGTGGCTGTTGTGCCTCTTATATTGAAGTTATCAATTACCTACTGTTATTTTCTGTAAATTTCTGTTGCATTACTGATGCGTCATGTCTTAATTAAAAAGAAATAGTCATGGGGCCTGGACAAATAACAAAAATTTGTCTAATCTTGAAGTTAGCAAATCTTATGCTTGTATGCTTGTATTATTGGTGCTAAAGAGGTATACTTATACATGGATATACTTGTATACTTTCCCCCTTACTAGTGTATTATTACAATACTTGTAAAATAGCCTTACCCCGACTACGTGAAACTTATGTCAAACGTATTTTAAATCTTTTCTTTTTTATGACATTGAAAGGTAAACAAGCAGACGGATTTCCTGATGGTAAGAAATTCACGCCGCCTAGAGACACCAAAGCTGGTAATGGTGTGATGCCAACCTGAGGCCGGGATGTTAGGCCTCAAGCAAAAGTAAGTTTTCCGGCTACCTTACCCTCCAAACCGGAACACGTCATGACCTTATGGCGGCAGGAATAGGTAAAGCGGTGGTACCAATCCAGGCGAGTCGCTGCGAAACTCTACCACCAAGCATTCTTAGATAATGTGTTAGTCAGGGTCCTCCGTGTAAACTAGAACATCTGCCGTCCTGCCTGACTCCTAGTTGCACTCGAGAGGCGAGACCAACAAGACCACTGGTGGTTGAGTGCTGTGCAGCTACTTGCCGGGATAGGGATCTACCGGCTTACTTATTCCTACCACCATAGTGACAATGTAATGTTCTAGTCCGGAAGGTAGGGCAGCCGGTAGATTTCCACAATTGGCCTAAAACCCCCGCCACGCAGACACACTTACAATATATATGGTGATTATACGCTGTCTTTGTCTATTATCATATTCTGGAGATCCGTGTACTTGTTCGCTATCTTTTGCCATAAAAATTTTACAGTTTGTTTGTTTGTGTTATACAAAAAATAAGACTTTTAAATTAAATGAATATGAAGCTTTAATGTCATTTATTAATCTACAAATATTAATAATATTGAGTATTTATTCTTTCTAAAGATTCTGATTTTCCTGTGTAACTTGTAAAAATCGGTAATAAACTTTGTTAACATTTTTCGATAATGGCACGACACTATTTATGAATCGCAAAAAATTTACATTGCTAATGTCAATTTAGTCTCTGAGATTAACAGGCTATAATACAAACAGGCTATAATATGATACAAATACATATAAAAGGGGTCCTTTTTAATACACTGGAGAATTGAGAAAGAAAGAAAAGTACAACAAAGCTGTGAGATTTTGGACTGTGTAAGGAACCATTTAAACTATTAGGAATACAGCCCTAAGCGACGTCAATCTGGTTCTTTTGTTTTGCTTACGAAATATACCAAAACCATTTAACTTTTAACATGAATTCTGCACAAACAAACCCGTTTCCACTTAATCTTTATTATAATTTAATCTCACATTGATCTGCAGTGGGTGCAAATACTTACTCTAATGTCAACGATGTCGCCGACTTTGTATACTTTCATATACGTTGATAACGGAATAGTTCCATGTGTACGGAACTTGCGGGCGAACAAATCCCTTGTACCACGACGATAACCCTTGGAGTTCGTCATTTTTGTGTCTGAAATATGAAAATAAACTGTAAAATTGTGAAATAATACACGTGGTCGGAACACTAAAATCACTGGTCACATTAGATACAGCGAAGCACCTCCGTTCTTTTTATAACTATTTTTCTTAGCCCTAAAGCGTATTTAAAAACATAAAAGCCATGTTTTATGGGGTAAGTTAGTTTTTAGAACATTTTTCTTCGATATTCACCTTAGCTTGACAGAGCCTGACTTTAGAAAAGAAAAAGGTTATGTTGTGGCAGTGTTACCAGATGGTTGTCACTAAAATACAGTCGTATTACTTCTAAAACACAAAGATTTGGAAATAATATTACAGTGTTTTAAAAACCTGTATTTTTAAAGAATTTAAGTCCATTTTAGTTACTGTCACCATCGTCTAGGGCTATATTAATATTATACTCTTTCATATAAGACCCTAAATTATGTTTTTTAAAAATAGTATTATCAATTAAAAGTAATGTTACTAGCATTTTGGCATTTTATAGCTTGATTTGCCAACAGTTTAACTGTTGAAGTCTATGTGTAGTATGTTATCTGTACAATTAACAATCCGGCTCCATTTGAACCCATGACAGAAAAAGAGGATTATGATTTAAGGATGTGTGTACGTAGGTGTGTGTGTCTGTATCTATGCGTGAGTTCGCGTGTGTGTGTGATACACATATACCTGTGTCATCAACCTTAACAAATTGAATTATTTCAAAGAGATTTTTGTTTGAAATCTGAAGTGAGTCTGAGAAGAGTGTGGAGATAGCAAGTGTAGATTCCAAAGTGTAAGTATATAATTTAAACTATAACTGTAATTTGTAGTTATTTTTGATATTAATGATAATTTTTTATTTGTTAAAAAATTTTATATTATTATTTTTGTTGACATTAATTATTCATATTATAATTGTTATTGTTTTGCCCGTTTTGACAGCATTAAATTAGCAGAACATCCTGCACACATTGCATACAAATATTTAAAAAAACGGAATATTTAACGAGGCTGACGACGTTAATGAATCCATTTAATTGGATCACCTGAAAATAAGCAGTAAGCTTAGGAATGTTACGGAAAATATTTTAAAGTTGTATATATAATAATTACAGTAAGTACGATTCAATTGCAAAAATCGACAGTAACTATTTTGCCCTGAAAACAGACAGGTCTTTGTAGACCTTGTGGTCCATGACATTTAGCCTTCGATACTCTCTGCCTACTTCGTAAGAGACTTGGCGTGAAGGTATGTATGAAAGTGACTATTACATTAGGTATCACATTGAAGTTAAGTAATACCTATTTATATAACAAATAAGTATGTTATAACAAAATAGAACAATAGTCCTATATTAATTTTATCATGATCAAAAAAGTGGTTTTTGAGTTACACTTAATATTGCATACATTTTTCACGTATGTTATTGCACGTGCGTTGTTACATTCTATATATCCATATCCTGTCTTTCTAAAAGAAACATAAAACAGGCTGGCTATTGACCGAATAATCACGTATCAAACATACAAAAAAACACATAGAGCGATTGAGAACCTCAAATAATCATGTTTTAAATAACGTTAACAATACTTATCTGTTTATATGGTCCTTAACATTTGACAATTTTGGTATCTTATCTTGTAGGTTTTATTGTTCTACAATAGAAGTTGATGCTAATCTTAGCAGCACAGCAAGAATATTTTGAATAACATCTGGTAATTTCAAGTATTTTTAACTAACATCAGCATTTGATACATTGTTATTATTCACTATTTTATTATTACTAAAAACTACTAACTACTTATTAACAGATTTTCCAACAATGTTCGTAACATGATACGATGTTAACTTTCACTGACTTCTACAAAAAAGGTTGACTAAAGCAAGTGTTAATTTAACTAATTGTTAAAATTAACATTATACAAATTCAGTATCTTTTATGTTTAGGATTGGACACTTCTCTTGAAAAAGTTCTCACCAAACTGGACAAAAATGTGATTGCGTTGACACAACATACGTGTAAACTAAAACAACATTTTGATTATGAAGTTAACACTCAGTTACTCAGGAACACTCACAAGACTAGAGTCCGATTATACTTTTAATAAGCTATTTTTATTAATAAGAAGGTATTCGTTCCTAAAATCAGTATCAATATTGTTGTTCAATAATACAGTATTCTTCATACACTGCATTTTTCTTTATTTATACAGTGTAAAATACAGTAAATCTACTGTAAATATAGTACATCTGGTAACACTATGTTGTTGCAGTGCTACCAATAATTATCCTACTAAATGCTTGTAAATTTCAGAATAAGAATTTATTTTTAGAAATCATTTACTAGCACAAAGCTAATTACTATACTAGTGAATATTTTATACATTTTTTGTAATAACATTTACTAATTACATTACATTATATGTAATTACATTACATTAGTAATTACATTACATGTAATAACATTTTATAGGAATCACTAGAAAATGCAGAATGAAGTTATAAGTCTTATCATATTTAAAAAAAAAACAAATAAAAAAATTGGAGTGTTACCAGTTTGAACTATTCTTCTTCTATTCTTTTCATTAGGGAAAATCACCTGTAATCCTCGATTTGCTTACTTTTAAAAATGAATGAACAAAGTACAGGATACTAATAAATGGATAAGTTATAAAAATAGTTTTACTAAGGCATTTCATTGATAAATTTTGTTGTATGGTGGCGAGCTCTAGGTTTAAAATGAAGTCTTTACTAACATTACTTTTTTCCAATATGGCATCCTAAACTCATTTGAACCATGCTAGTCATAGTTAGATTGACAAGTATAAGAGAAAAAAGTCACCCAAACTTGGCAAATTATAGTAATAAGTTTCATAATTATTTGAAATTTTATGTAGATATAAATTGAAATGTAAAACAATTCAATTATGTATTTCATTATTAATATTTAATTAAGGTTTATACAATTGTGGCTAAAATTTGAAAATTTTAAAATATTATCAGTTATCAGTCAGACCCTGCTAACAAACCGTACAGATTTTGAGGACACGCTATGCACTGTGTAGTTTACACAAAATCTGAGGAAGAGTTCTGTATAGAACTTTGAATAGCTTTTTTGTTACGCGATTCCGAACGCACTGGCTTGCTTACGGAATTTCGATACGGAAAAAAATTATACTGAAAATTTCTAATCGTCATGTGAGGCACGTCTAAAGATTTGTATGGATTCGCTAGGTTCTAAATTTTGAAAAAGGATTCCGTTAAGCATTTCCGTACGTACGTGCCGAACCTTGTGTTCATTCTGAAATAAAGGTAAATATAATTTCGCATATGGAAACATTGAGAGTAGAAACGTGAACGTCATTGTATGTCAAATTCATAATTCACAATAATAAATTTGTAATTAAAATCGGCATTATAATCTTTTTCCAAATGGATTAGAATTAAAATAAACTTCATACAATATTGCATCAAATTATATTTGAGGTAAGATGGAAACACCTAGTAGCAGCATAATTGGGGATTCATGTCAATATACACCAATTTACTTTGTTGAAGATCCAAACATAACCCAGGTACGTGCTATTATTTTAATTAGTGTTAAAACTGTAATTTAATTGATGTTTTGTTTATCATTTTAATCATATTTTCAGGCTAGATCGTACGTTGTTGCACAAAATGATTCTAACATTCAGAAACCAGTGAGTGATACTCTCAAGAAGTTTTATGAAAATAGCGGCAAACTAGAAAATAACCTTGTAAATCGCACTGAAAATGATTTTAAACCTAGGATTCTTAAAAAGCAAGACAATAAAAGTAGCAGTAACTTGAAATTAGTAAGTTTTCTGTTACCAAAAAGAGATATGAAAACAGTACCATGTAAACAAATTATACCCCAAACAAACAATGTATTGTTGAAACCTGTTTATATTGCTAATACTCCAAATATAACAATGCCTGTTGGCAGCAGTACTCCAAAAATGGATGTAAATAGTAAAATTGTTGTACCAAATGGTACAAAATCTCCAAGCAATGGAAAAGTGTTGCCAAAGAAAAAACCAAATGAAATGTAAGTAGCTACTTACTACCTATCATTATTACCGTAATTGCTATTTACATTTTTCAATAAACAGTAATGTATGAGATGCATGACTTATACATATCATATACTCATACCACAAGCAGTGTCATCCTTGCTACATTATGCTTTATCAGCATTTTGAGAATTCCCCCTTTCCATCTGTTTAGTTCAGAAGATTTAGATAAAGATTTATTAAGCATTTACTTACAGCTGTGATAAAGCCTGGAATCCTTGATAACCGAGCCTTATCAAAGATATGCTGTTGTGAAAATGTCATTATTGTCGAAAACATCTACAATAGATGAGTAAATGTAAGACAGCAGATTCTGGGTTCCGACACTCAAATGTGAGGAAAAACCTCATATTTATAGTATTCATATTGATCACCCATTTTATGCATCCATATTTAGTGTTTAGTTTCCTAAATATGAGACTGTGTAACATGATAATAGCTATATTAATTTCATAAACAGTTATGTCGTTTTCATGTTCTTATACATTTTTATCACCTCAAATGCAACAAGTGCCAAATAAATCCAAAATAATGATTGCTTATCTACTCATTAAAAATGATTATGATGTGTATAAACCTCTCTTAATAGATAAGCATTAATAAAATTCAGATGTTATCTACAGCCTCCAACTGCGTTTAGTAACATTTCGAGTTAATAACATAAAACTTGCACTTACTAAAGAGGCATGTAACAGTATTTAATTTATGTGAATGTAACAGTTTGCTTTATCTTTTCATACAAGAGAACTATAAATGTACATTATGTTATATGAAATATATTAATATACATTCAAACCTGCAGATCCTTTACTGTCTATGCACCGTGTAAATGACAGCGTAGCGAAAAATAAAACCATGGATTCTGTACATGATAGACATGCATATGTTGCTGGAATTTTGTGTCAGAAATTTCATGATTTTTTTTCTATTCATTTCACTATTATTTCATTAATCCTATGTAACGCAATATGATTTTTATTTAATATCTAATAAATAACACATTTTACTAAAAACAGCAATGTAATAAAACAGCGTATTAGATCGGCTTGCGAGGCTTAATGCATATACTTTGTTTGCTATACATTGCGGGCTAAAAAATTGCTAAATATTTAACCACTAGTTTCCAACAAAAACTAAAAGAAATTTTGAAAACTGATATGTATATTAACCACCACAGAAGTTTTCATTACGGTGTTAAATACACCCTGTATAGACATTCTTTTTTTGTCATGTGTCCATTGGCACATGAAACCTTTTTAATTCAATCAGGACATCTGAACTTGCTTATATTCTCACAATAACCAAATAAATATTTTGCAAAATGCAGCTATTTTCTTATTATTATTATTTGGGAATTGTTGTCTATTGTTTATTGGTATGTGCCTACATATATACAAATAAATAAAATTAATGTGTTAAATTGAAAAGAAAATTTAACATATCAAGAGTATTTTTTATGCAATTGTAAAATTTAATTTTAGTTTGGCTCTGCTACATATGCATAGCTACAAGTAAACTTATTTAATATTTTGATTATTGTTGAATATGTACTATTTTGAATTTTGTTTTGGTAGTTGCTACTTTTGGTAATATTGAAAAATTAGTAACATTCTTTTCTTTTCAGTCAACCGAACTCAAAACACACTTCAGTGCAATTACTAAAATTAGGAGAGACCTACCATAGGTAAATTTTTCAAAAATAGATATAATTTAATGAAGTACGCTTTCCTCATCACCCAAATATTAATGACATTTATATTTTTTTCAGTCTTAATCAACTAAGTGAACAGCAAATGAAGATTGTAAACCATGCTTTAAAAATATTTAGCAATCCACAGAATACTCCACAGCAACCTACTTATGATCCAGTCACAAACACAAAGTTTATTTACAAGTAAGGATAAGTTAACTTTTCATATTATATTAGCTGTTACCTGCGGCTACGCTTGGGATAAAATTAGATATAAGCTATCCTATCTTTCAAGTTAGGTCAAACTGCACACGATATGTAAATTTGTTTGAAATCAGTTAAGTAGTTTAGGAGTCCATCCCGGAAAAACAATGTGACACATAATTTATATTAAGATATATTTAAGATTTTTAAAATATGAAATAGGTAACTGCAACCAAGTTATACATGTAAGCAATGCAGATAATACTCATAATAGGAATAGATTGTGTATGCTGGAATGACAAACCTCATCATGTCGTTTATAATATGCATGCATTTCGTCATATAAAAACACTTCCTGTAATTAGATATTCAGTTGCACTTGTTACTTGTCAAGAAAATGACTCCAGATTTGTTATTCAAATTAACATGTTACATTTTAATAAAAAAAAAAGTATCTGCACGCCTATATCCCCGAAGAGGTAGGCAGAGGCACAACCAGGGCATCCACGACTAGCCAAAGACACTAAGTCCCACAATGGGATAGGTGGCAAGCCTATCACCAACCGGGCAAATATCCAATCCCGAGAAACGTTTTTTTATATGAAAATTGGACAAACCCAATTTTCTTTTTGTTGCCCGACCCAATCCCGGGTCGGGCAGCAAAAAGAAAATTTGGCTTTTTCCAATTTTCTAATAAAAAAATGTTGCTCGGGATTGGATATGTGCCCGGTTGGCTATAGGCTTGCCACCTATCACATTGTGGGACGTAGTGTCTTCGGCTAGTTGTCGGTGCCCTGGTTGTGCCTCTGCCTACCTCTTCGGCGATTTGTGCGTGAAGATACTTTTTTTTACTTTTACATTAATTTAGTAGGTATAATATATTTATTTATACTAATTAAATAGTTGATGGTGTCATTTCAGCCTAAACAATCTCTACTTAAACAACTTGGGCGCAATGTTTTAAATATACGGTTTGTTCTTCTGAATTTCTATTGCACTAGTGTAGACAGAATATTTTTTGTAAGTTATTTTATTTCAAACTAGCACCATCAAATTGTAGATTATACTGCTGACACTATTTACATACTTTTATTACACAATATGTAAGTTCCATTGTGCATTACAAAATATTCATTGAAATTAAATACTTATTACATTATTGTGATTATAGAGTGGTGTCCCCTAAGGATCTTACGGTAGTAGGCAAAAATAATGTTATATTTAAACCGAAGAAACCTGAAGTTAAAAAAGCAACTCTCAAGAAAGTTGAGAAAAAAGAAATCATCGAGGAAGTGGAATCTGATCAAGACTTTGATATACCTGTATTTCTTGAGGTATGTCTGAAATTTAAATCTATAACACACACTGTATCCTATAACTTATGTCGGAGACCGTAAGATTGTAGCACAGATGCAGAACACATACATTCAGATAAAAGTGGTTCATACTTTGATGAAATAAATATAGTGAGTACATGTATTTATTTTCAAATTCCAATTTTTGTTGTTAGATTGGCACAATTGTTTTCGATTTTGGCGCGAAGTTTGAGTTGCATCTGTTATTTATATTAAATAAATTGCTGTTTTTAGTTATATCATATTTAGTAGGTAGTAGTGTGTATTAGGTACGAATTTCATAATGGACAAAAACATCAAACAAAGAGTTTGTCTTAAATTTTTTTATCGCCAATGGAAATTCGTGTTCAGAGTCAATGAAAATTTTACAAAAGGCTGTTATCGATTTTATAAAAAAAACGTGCTTATGAGTAGTACAAAGTAGGGGTGTACCGACTAAGTAGTCGGCGACTATAAATTAAGTATAAACGAAAAAAAAACCAAGTTAGTTTAACTTTTCCCCCGTGTTGGTCCGGGCTCCTTTGTAGAATAGACCATCTGCCTTCCTTGCCAGGCTGCTTGTAAAAGGCGAGCATATGTGCACCGTCACTAACACCGTGACATCTGACTAGGTGGTAGAGTTTAGCAGCGACTCGCCCGGATTGGTACCACCGCCTTACCTATTCCTGCCGCCATAACGTTATGACGTGTTCCGGTTCGGAGGGTAAGGCAGCCGGTAAACTTACTTTTGCTCGAAGCCTAACATCCCGGCCTCAGGTTGGCAACGCACCATTACCACCTTTGGTGTCTCTAGGCGGCGTGAATTTCTTTCCATCAGGACATACGTCTGCTTGTTTGCCTTCCAATATCATAAAAAAAAACTTGCTTAAGACCTAGGTATTACTTTTAATTAAAATAAGATTTTTCTTTTATTAAATGTCACAATACGTAAGTAAGTACATAATGTACCTACTGCATTAAATATTAAAAAAAAAGGAAAACTTTAATTACTAAGTGAACACAAAAAAAATTAATCTTACTGTAATGATGTTTAAATTAAAAAATTAAAAAACGTTACGTTACGTTTCCTTGTTCGTAACTCTGCTTTTTATTCACAGTCATTCACTGTTCGTGCTGTTAAACTGTGGAATGCTTTACCTGATAAAATTTGGGCCCGTGAAACATTATTTGTCTTTAAGAAACTACTAAAAGAGCCCTATTTCTCACAAATTTGATTTTTTTTTAAATCGTCGTCTGTTTTTTCTTTGAATTTCTAGTTACGTATATAATTAAGTATACTTATATATGTGTACATTATCTACATAGGTTTATGTTCATGTATATCGTGTATATGTTTATGTATATATTTACATATTTGTTTATATATATTTATTACTATTTGGTTAAGTATTTCATAGTCAACAAATCGTGTATCTACACTTGACTACGTTAAACAAATTAAAATTCCGACCTTTTTTGTCATAACCTTACTTTTTTAAATTTTACGTATTTTTTTAATCAAATTAGTATGTTTATTTTTTTAAATAAAACACCCTCTTAGAGCGTGTTCAGATGACCCGCGCCGAACACTCACACGCGTTGAGCCCGTCCTACACCCGTGCTTAGTACGCGTAATGCATCGCGCACACCTAGCTAAAGCGCGGGCGCAAGGCGCGTGCTCCGGGTGCGCGCGTGGCAAGCGCGAGGCGGGCGCGTGGCGTGAGCGTGTTGATTTAGTTATATGCAATTTAAGAATATTAGTGTGACAATAGGGCTCAAATTATGTCGAAAAAATCAAAGCGTGTTCGACGCGGGTGATGGCGAGCGTGGCGTGCGCGTGTCGTCTGAACGCAGCTTTACGCGTGCTAAACCAAAGTTCAAGACGGATTGCGAACAACGAAGACAAAAAAACATGTCCGGACACGTTTGTGACCGTGATCGGCTGGGCCGACTAGCCGGCCTTTTTGCAGTCGACTAGTCGGCTATTCGGCCAAAGTACTAGTCGGCACATATCTAATACAAAGCTTTCAAAATCGGTTCAGATGTGATGGAATATTTGCCTCGCTTTGGTAGGTCCTCAACATCTGTTACTGAAGTATATTGCTGCTCGGCTAGTCCTAAAATACCTGAATTTTCTCCTAAAAACTCAATGTCATCAATCATGTGAGTCGCTGAGGACTCGCTAGAACGAGTCAATTACGATCCAACATTCATTAAACACATTGTCACTGGTGACGAGACGTGGGTTTACGAGTTTGACATGCAAACCAGTCAACAAGCTTGGGAGTGGCTTCTAACTGAACCGAATCGGAAAAAGCCATGCCAATCTCGTTCAAAAGTCAAAGTCATGTTAAGCGTTTTCTTTGACTATCGCAGTGTTGTGAACTCGGAATTCTTACCGGAAGATCAAACGATAAATAAGGAATATTATTTGAGCGTTATGCGGCGTTTAATACAGTAAATTCGAGGAAAAGGGCCAGTAGGGTTACTCTAGCATCTAAATATCATGCGAATTGGAAATTAGAATAGTATATGTAATTTTATTTTACGTACTTTTGAACATAGTACTAGCGGATTATTAACATTCAGTTCCAAATAAATTTAGCAAATGCAATAAAATATTTTTTTTTTATTTTATTTACATTAAAGATAAGCATATATGGTTACAAATAAAGGTGTAAGAGTTTTTCTGTGCACCAGTGAGTTAAGAGATTCTAACAGGTTTAACAAAAATTCGTATTCCACGTAATTTTGATCTCTAAATCAACCTATATAAAACTCAAGTTGTCTTGTCTTAACTTCCTTTCGACCGCTTTGAACATTTAAGAATATTACTAATGGCTTGCAAGTATGCATCGTTAAACTGGTTTTATATACAGGTTGATTCAGAATCTAAGTTACTTTAACATTTTCTTAATATATTCTTTATTCTATTCTATTATTAAACTATAGTTTATTCTATTCACAAAGCCAATATTTCCCGGGAAAACCCAAATGATATTACATATTTCTTAGAATATATATATAATAGCACATATTAGTGTATAAATAACATACATATAGTATTATAGACATACATAACATATAATATAACATATTTAAACAAAAAACGTATACATACTTATTACAGACTATCTAATATAAATTGTTTTAATTTAAATTTTATATTCTTAATTGTCAGGGTATCGTTTATATTGCATGGTAGTTTATTGATGAGTTGAGGGATCATATAATTCAATGTTCGTTTTCCATACAGGTTATTATACTTTGGTAATATTAATTTTATTTTTGTCATATTTCTCATTTTCAATTGTTTTACATCGTATTGTTTTTGATTTTTAAGTTTTTCATTAAAATAATTTTTTATTTTATTATTTTATTTACTTTTTCGTGGACTGGAATTACGTTACAAAGTTTAAAAAGATTAGATTTTTGATATATTTTTTAATTTTATTTGGCACTATTTGTTTTAAAATTCTCAATTGCAACGTATAAATTTTATCAAGGTGGCTCTTATAAGTTCTACCATAACTTGACAGTCCGTAATCTATGATTGATTCTGCCAAAGCGTTATATAATAATAGTAAGGTTTTATATGGTATTTTATATTAATTAATTATACACTATAAAATAGTGTTAATAACTCGCCAGTACTATATTTAAAATTACCTAGAATGACATACTCAATTCCAATTTCCAATATTGCTTGGCTCGAGGGTCAAGAGTAACCTTACAGATTTGTGGAAAGAAAATTCGTAGATTTTGCATCACGATAACGCGCCTTCGCATAAAGCCATCATTGTTAACGAATTTTTGGCCAAACACTCAACAAATACCATCAAGCAACCACCATATTCACCAGATATAGCTCCAGTCGACTTCTTTCATTTTCCTAAACTCAAATTACCATTTCGTGCTACCCGTTTTCAATCGGTAGAAGACATAATAGAGAATTTACGGCGAGAACTGAACCCAGTTTCGGAAAACAGTGTTTAAGAAATGTTTTGGTAATTGGATAAATTGTTGGTGTAAGTGTATCGTTTCTGAAGGAGCATACATTGAAGGTGACAAAATAAACTTGATGAATAACAAACAGTTTCTGTATTATTGATCTTCTTCTTTTATAAGTATGGTTTTCAATCGTTTTTCACGACTTATTTATTGATCTTTTCCCTATACTTTCCTGACAGCTCAAGTAACGTGCAACCATGTTTCAATATTTTATTGAATCAGATGTTACTTTGTGGAAATATAACAGATGTAGAATAAGTCTTTGTTTCGCTAGCTCCGTCGAACCCGTGAACTTGTTGTTTCGAAAAATCTTCCAAGTAACGCAGAATGTGACAAGCTTAACGAACGTTTCCACCACCTACCACTAGGCGAAACGTTTTTCGAGTGCGAATTGTTTTTTTTTTATGACATTTGAAGACAAACAAGCAGACGGATTTCCTGATGGTAAGAAATTCTCGCCGCCTAGAGACACCAAAGGTGGTAATGGGGCGTTGCCAACCAGAGGCCGGGATGTTAGTCCTCGAGCAAAAGTAAGTTTATCGGCTACATTACCCTCCGAACCGGAACACTTCATGACGTTATGGCGGCAGGAATAGGTAAGGCGGTGGTACCAATCCGGGTGAGTCGCTGCGAAACTCTACCACCTAGTCAGATGTCACGGTGCTAGTGACGGCCAGCCTATGCTCGCCTTTTACGAGCTGCCTGGCACAGGAAGGCAGATGGTTTATTCTACAAAGGAGCCCGGACCAACACGAGTAGAAACTGTTGAACTTTGTAATGAATTCTTTAACAAGGCTGGCTAAGGAAGCAGAAGTTGTTTTTTTTTTCTGAACTCAAACTTGTTCGTGTTCTGCTCGCGGTAGCGGCTGGTAGGAACGTTCGTCTTCGTTCGCCTTCCAAAGGTTCCGCGGAGTTAGAAAAATGAAGGCTTATCAAAATTTTCTGCAATTCGCTGTTGTAGTGTGGTTTGTCAAAAAAATAAAGTTTTTTTTTTCATTTCATAAAGATAAAGCTCAATCATCAAATACTAGACACTATAAAACATAACGATTATATTTTTACAGTAGTTGATGTTCAATTACCCTTGCAAAAACAGTTTCACTAAAACAAAAAACAGACTTCAGCGACATATTCACCTTCTTTACAGGCTTGCATGATTTTTTTGTCCTATTTGTCTTATGAAATCCATATTAAGTTAGTAAATTTTGATATAGATTTAACATTTTCATATTTTAAATCATATCAAAGTACTAATTTAGTTATTTTTTTAATAGAATGCTGTCACAAGAAGTGGTAGAAAAGTTAAAATATCAAAGAACATCCTGCCAGAGACGACTCCAGATAAACCTAAGAAGAAAAATGGAACAATTACATGTTGCCAGTGCTCATCGGTTAGTGGCAATTCTTGTATTTCCTACTGCATATTTTATCCAGTTTTACTCGCATTGATACTGCACTTGTAACTTAAAGCCTGTTTTTAGATTTACATTTTTTTATGCAAGCCGCTTAACGTTCCAGCTTCATAACAGTTAACTGGCAACCCTAGTCACCATCCCTCATGCGTGATTTCTCACCATTTTTGTTACAAAAGCAAATTCCACGATGGATATCTATTTAGAGTACTCGTCAGATAACTTTACATGCGAAAAAAAATGAATTAATATGATATTCGTCTAATGTAAAAGTACGGTATTTTTAAATAACATGTCCTAGGGTGATAAATTGCTACCGTGTTATTTTTGTTACCAATTATAAAACACCACTTTGTGATATATACGTGACTCCTAACGCAATAAGTACAGATTCCTTTTTCAATATTATTTTGTTTTTGTCGTTAGCGACAAACTCCAAATGTCGTAGGAATAGGTAACGTCACATAACAAACAAGGTTTTACATGGGTTTTACGTACGGTAGTTTATAAAGTTTTTTTTAGAAAACATCAAGGAAATTTTGTACACTAAGTGACAGGTAGTGCCTAAATGATGCGCTGGCAAAACCTTTGATAAAGTATAATGCACATATTTTTTTATGAAATAAATGACGTTTATTATTTCTTTCAGAAATTCAGTAGCCAATATCGTCTTCAAAGACACTATGACCACCATCCTACACACGCCCCGGAGTACCACTCCGACCTATTCAGCTGTCTTTTGGCTATCATCAAATCTGGTTCCGGGGAAGATCATGCAAACATATTTCTACATCAACTGGAGCAACTGATATCTAAAATTAAATCATGCTTACCATGTTTAACAAAAATCGATTGTGTGGAACGGAAAAGCAACACTGTAACTGATGAAATTGGCAGGTAAATATAAAAAACCTCTCACTTAAAGAATGGAGTTAATTAAAGATGACGTCGCCACGTTTCAGCTCTCGCTAGCCCACTATTGGTGTCACCCACAGACGCAGTTGATATCCCCAAAATAAAACTGTTTATCACTCGTCACGGCTTGCACTCAGTAAAAAGTATCTTCACGTCCAATTCTCCGAAGAGATTGGCAGACACACAACCAGGACTCCCACGACTTTCACTCAGTAAATAGTAAGATTATTTAAGAGACCCCAAGTAGTAGAATATAACTTATACTCGGAGTTATTGCATTAATAAGAAAATGCTGCTTAAGCTGACAGAGATAATGTATTTCTGTATTATTTGTTCTTTGTGTGCGTACGTTTTATACGTTTTATACTTGTTCTTTGTGTGCGTGAATCATAACATAGGCTGATTCTAGCTCAAGGACGACCCACTTGTACTTACTATTTTTGGATGTGATAGGTAGGTCAGCGAAGGATAGTAGGATACAACAATGGCCTATAGATACCACAGATGTTTCGCTATCTTGGCCTATTGTGCAGGTCTACCGGCTACCCGACGCTCCGGACCGGAACATGACCGAGTCATTATGGTGGCAGGAATTGATAAGGCAATGGATCCCTACCCGGGATCGGGGACATATCTTACTTCATCCATTCATTAATCTAATGCTTACCATTACGCAAAAGGCGCAGCGTCCTCAGATTGATAATTCAGCATTACCATTTTTTGTTATATTCTTTTATTAAATCAATAGCAAACAATAACCACATAACATATTTAAATAATTAATTTTAAAGTTATAAAATGTGTTTGCTTGGCTGTTTTTTGTTACTTTAGTTTACGTGTTTTCTTAATTTTACTTTTAGGATTTTAGGAATAACACCTGGAGAATATAAACTGAATATAGGTGCACTAAATTGCGTAAAGGATAAAAACGGGTACTGTTCACACAATCCTCCTCCACCTTCAGGAAACGGCACATCGAGAAGTTTGCTCAATGGCAATAATGTTACATGTGATATAATGGGATTAGACTACGAGGGGATAAAATCAGCCGTAAAATATTCTACTGGAAACAAAAGAGTTGAGGGCCGGAAGCAAAAGCTCGAATTAAGTCCAAGTGCAAGAAAATTCAAATTGGATTCAAAAAAAGAAATTTTGGAACACCAGGACACTTCACAAAATTCGTTCCAACAAGATACGACAAGTCACAAAATGGAATCAGACTGCGCAAGAATCAATTCCACTGTTAAACGGGCAACTTTAGTCAAAAAAATTGAAAATAAGAAACAGAAACCGGAGTTAAGTTCGAATGGGGTTACATTGAAACTGGATACAAAAGTACAAACTTTAGAAGACCAGAACACATTATTACAAAATTTGCTCAATCCAGACAATGTTACATGTAACGAAATGGACTCAGATTATATGCAAACTAGCCCTGTAGTAAAATGGCCAACAAGTAAAAGAATTGAAAGAAAACAAAATCTAGAATTAAATTCAAATGCAAAAAAGTTGAAGTTAGATCCAAAAATAGGAACTGATACTTTGCCAGATGATATTGCAGCCACAGATAATGTTACATGTGCCAAATCGGGATCAGATTGTGTACAAATAAATTCTCTGGTAAAATGGCCAAGTGTTAGTAATATAATAGAAAGTGGAAACCAAAAGCCAGAAATAAATCCAAACACACAGGCGTTAGAACTTGATCAAAAATCAAATGCTGATATTGTACCAGATGATATCGAAGCATTACTAAATGAGAACATAATAGATACTAATCACTCCATTGAGTTAAAGACTGCTGAAACGGAAATCAACAATGAACAAATATCTGGAAAACCAAATTTTACAGACAAAGAACAAATCAAGCCATCTCATATACAATTTCATAGTACACATTTTGATATTCGTTCGTCACCAATTAAACCATCGTCCTCTTCTTTTAGAACATTTCAAATCAACACAGAAAATATGTCCAAATTTAAAGTACAAATCATACAACCTCTTCAGCTTACTCAGTTTTCAAATGAAGTAAACCCACACGCCGAAGAAGCCATCGATATAAATACTTCCGATATATTTAATGTTGATACAAAAAAAGAAACTGACCAATTAACCTTTGAACTTGCCAAAGAATGGAATTGTGAAGAACCAAAAACCTTGATGAAAACTGATAGTTTAATAAATGAAGATACAAGTGATAGTTATATGAAGTCGGATTCGATTCAACCAGCCTTATTACACGTTAAAGATAATAAACAATCAATAAATAAAGAAGTGATAAATGAGTCCAGTCTGGATATTCATTTAATGTCCGACCCTGGTCATTCAATGGATACTTTAAATTTCTTGGAAACCTTAGGTAATGAATGTATATCATATTCTGAGACTGATATTAGAAATAATTCTGTTGATTTCCATTTAGATTTATTTTCATTTAATAGTACTTAATTAGTATAAAATAGAATAATGTTGATGTGTAAGCCTTAAATTTACAATTATTTTATAAATAAATTTTATTTTTATTATATACCAGGTATATTACTTGTTTTATTTATTTCTAGTAGTCACCCAAAACCTTCACGTGAATTCAAGACACGTAAAGCTTTTCCGTGTAACTTTATTGATAATTAGACATTTTCGTAGATATTTGTAGATAGTCTGTCTGTGTTTGTTACATCTGGGTAATGTATTCAAGCATAAATTATTGTAATAGTTGTAATAATATCATACACAAACTAATATAATAAACACTTTTTTTGGAACAATTTCAATTAAGAAAATAATATCTTCAACCTAGTCTAATAGAGATTTTACGATTACTTTGTCGGATGAGGCGTGACTATGAGCTTGAGACCTCTTCTTATAATTAGTGAACGAACTTAAGAATAAAGGATGCATTTGCAACAGTATTTTGCACCAGTATCTCAGTAAATGGTGTGAAAATCCATTAGTTACCTAGGTTATTAAACTTAAAGTCGACAAAGTTTACGCTTTAAATGTTGGTGGTGCACTAAAAAAAGAATACATACAATCATAGTACCTACTGAAAGATATTCTTTCATTATATGATACAATCAATCCTGTCAGTATTCCTCTTCAAATTAACTTCCCTTCCCTTTTAACCTACTCATCTCATAATCTGTTAAAAATCTTAATAAAATTAAATTGTAGATACATAAATATTTATTTATTCCCCTTTAATATCTTACCATTTAGTGTTTTTTTGCTTAATTTTATCTCTTCTGCAGCAAGTGTTTCCACATTACTTTAAAATTACCAAACTTAAACAAAGAGCAACCATCAAAATTGAATCAACGCGCGGTTAACATTATATTTGTTATTGGCAAAATAATCTTTTACAGAAAAGATGGGTGTTGCCATATATTAAAAAAAATCTGAAGTCAAGATATAAGTTGCTGTTTGACACACAAAGTTACGCATATAACTTACCTACACATATAAAAGCATGAAAGTAGGATAAATGCGGTCGAAATGAGAGCTCTACGGAAAATCTGTGGTGTATCGCTTGCTGACCGTATTTGTAACCGTGAGATCCGAGAAAGAGTGAGTGAGTTGAAAGAAATTGTTGGTGTCAAAATGCGAAAGGGCATGCTCCGCTGGTTTGGTTGTGTGGAAAGAATGACAGGTGAAAAATTGACAAAAGCAGATACAATGCGAATGTGGATGGATGTAGGTACCAGACCAAGGTTGACATTCCACGATCAGATCACTCGGATATTATCCGAGGGTGGTGTCAAGAGTCACCGAAACTGGCGTGTTTGTATGAAAAGAGTGATTAATGTGAAGGAAGCCAGACAGGTTGTCAGGATCGTGAGGTCTGGCACTTGATACTCTCTGCCTAAACCGTATAGGACTTGGCGTGTATGTGTGTATTTTTTTTATACAAGACGAGGCAAACGAGCAAGTGGGTCACCTGCTGGAAAGTGATCACCACCGCCCACGGGCATCCGCAACTCCAGGAGTATCACAGATGCGTTGCCGACCTTTAGGTAATGAGTACGCTCTTTTCTTGAAGGTTCCTAAGTCATAATTGTTTGGGAATACCGCCCTCGGTAACTGATTCCGCAAAGGTGTTGTGCGAGGTAAAAAATGTCTTCGGATCGAAACACGAGATCGCACAGTTGTAGATCGCCACGCATCAAGATGATGGGCATGATACTTTAAACTTTGTCGCGAAGTCCGAAGGCGGAAATCAGCGGCTGGAATTAAACCAAACAACTCCTCAGAACATTCCCCATGATAGATGCAGTAGAAAACATTGACGGACCTAACGTCTCTACGCAGCACCAAGGAATCAATCACAAACTCTTTGGTTTGGAATTCCAAATTCAAATTTATACAGATATTTCACAGAAATCTGTGTTTCGTAAACAAGTCAATGAATGATTTGTTTTTTTTTCTGTTTGCGTCGCAAAGTTTAAAAATGGAAACTTTAAATATCGTGTTGTTTACGAGTACGAGTTCCACGTGGCACCAGCGCTGCGGAAACGGCTCCAAGTTATAAGGATATGTATGTTGCATAAGAAAACACGACACGTATTGGGTCCCAACATTTTTGTTTTAGAAGACCCCCGTGGACAGCCGAAAACCCAAGTTGACAATGAAAAATTGAAGACTATTGTGGAAGCAGATCCATTGCAAACTCATCGTGTTAGTGGCAAAACTGTTGTACGGCCAATATTAATAATCTTTCTGAGATAAGAGGAAGGGCTACTTTAGTACCAGGCAACCAATGTTATTTTTCAATAAATAACAAAAATATCTTAGCACCAAAACTCTATTAGACTATCTACATCTATAGATATGTGATTAGTATCGGCCGTTAATCCACTTGAAGCAAATTGGTAAGGTTAAAAAGCTTGAAAGGTGGGTTCCTCACGTTTTGGTGTCGCAAACGGGCAAACGAGTAGAATATAATTTTAATCAAAATAAATATTTTTGTATAGTAGTATTACTATTTAAATTATGCGCTTCGGCTATATTCGTCAGGCTTCGGAAATCCAAATCTATTTATCGCCTGTGTGGTTTAGTGGTCTAGACTGCATGAGGTCCTGGGTTCGATTCTCGGGTCGGGCGACAAAAAGAAAATTTGGTTTTTCAATTTTCTAAAAAAAATTTTGCTCGAGATTGGATACCTATGTGCCCGGTTGGCGATAAACTTGCCACCTGTCACATTGTGGGACTTAGTGTCTTCGGCTAGTCGTGGGTGCCCTGGTCGTGCCTCTGCCTTCCCCTTCGGGAATATGGGCGTGAAGATGCAAATGTATTTTAAAGATATCTATATAGAGTTGTTATTACATAATTAATCATTTCGCTTATATTTAGATTAGGTCAGCCAATTTAAAAATAAAAGTATAAAGTGTAAAGCCAAAGCGCATAATTTAAATAGTAGTACTGTACTATATACAACTGTATCTTCGTATTTTGTTACTCCTTTTAAGTAAAAAAAGATATTCCGAATTTATGTTTAACCTACAAGTTTAGGACTCACAAGCAATGTACGGCGATCTAAAGGTCAGAGCGATCGATTTCCAGTAACCACCAGTGGCGTTCAAAGTGAAGGCAACTGGGGACAGTCGCTAATTTTGCTTTGGCAAATAGTGTTAACTAGCAGGTCTCAGCCACTCATTTTGCTAACTAAATAACGGCTAGCATGTATAAGGACTCTGGACTCCTATTGGTACATCTAATTATTGCCTGGTATGGTTTATTAGCACCTATACGGCACTCCTAATCTATGCATCTCAGTAGCAGACAAAAGTTTTGGCACCACAAGTCATGAGATTTGGGTGGATTAAGTGATTTTTTGCATCCTGCTCATAGAGGCAACTATGCTTTTCTCAAGATGGCCCTAATACTTGTATTGCACTGATTGCTGCAGTGGTGCAGCTAGAGTGCTTTATTCTTAGCTCCATATATAATTAGTATATATATGACATGTTGCATTATATCACTTTTATTTATCACTGCCAAAACATTGACAGGTCACCTCAACATCCAAAATTCTGCTGTTAACACTCAGGTTTTTTATTAGTGTCAGTTACATGAATATTAAAATAGCAAAATATATATATAAGCTCAGCAGAAGTTACATATTTTGTCTAAATCAATTTGAGAACATTTTGAAACATTGCCTACAATTATTTAATAAATAACTATGCATAATGTATGTGTGTTGGTATGTGCTCCTTTGCAAAATAGAGAATCTGTCTTCCTGTTAGCATAGGCCTACCGTCACTAACATCGTGACATCTAACTAGGTGGTAGAGTTGTTAACAGCCTGATCGTATTGGTACTACTGCCTTGCCTATTACTGCCCCCATAATGTTAGCACTTGCCATTGATGTGTTCCAATTGAGAGAACAAGGTAGCTGGTAAACTTACTTTTGCTCTATTCCTAACATCTCCGCTTCAGGTTGGTCTCACTATTGTCACCTTTAATATCTCTAGGCAGCGTGAATTGCCTCCCAATATCATAAAAACATTCCTTTTTAGGTTAATGTGTAATTTTCAAAAATAATAAACATGGACTAAAGTAGGAGTAAAATTTTGTTATTATATTAATTCTATATGATATTGTAATAAAGAATACAATATTGTCTTGTTCTATGTTATCTATCACTACGAATGTCCTAGATATAACATACTCAAACAATTTTAAGCAACAGGTAATGGTGAGTGTCAGTTGCAACTCTCGGAATAGATGTTAAAGACAATTAGGTTGAATACATTAAATATTTGCTAGGTTTCGACAAGATGTTATTTTGATAAAATTATGCTTGCAGCACTGGCCTCTCGTTTTTTCCTTCCAAGTTTTGATTTGTGAGAGAGTATCCAGTGCCACCTCTTTGTAACAGAATAATGTCTTTTTCTTTCAGTTTATCTCCCGTCAGTGGATGGAGCCAATCCTTCTTTATTATTTTCTCCACACATTCCATAGTTACAACATGTCCTGTCGTTCTGTAAATAGAATCACTTTGTATTATATGTATAATCACATTTTAAGGTATCTTCATTAGCCGTAAAAAATATACTACAGTAAAAAACTTTCATGACTTAATTTTAATAAAATAAACAAATTATCTAGATCAGAGGTTCCCAAACTTATTTCATGTAACGCCCACTTTGAAAATCAGTTGTTTTGTAGCGCCCCCCCACCCCTCGTTTTTTTCTTGTCAATAACCTCAATAAC
>NJDC01004116.1:0-32573 GCA_002245475.1 Calephelis virginiensis
CTGGGTGCGTTTTTAGGTTTTTTCTGGTATCTAATCAAGTGTCGAATTTGCTTATCGTGGGGTTAGATTCAGTTGCTGTAATTTGTCCAGAGTTATTTATTTGTTAAATTATGTAACATCAGATATAAGTAAATATTTATTGTCTTTGGTAATATGTAATTAAGTTTAGTAGTTAAATGATTTTAATATAAATTAAAATTTCAATCATTTTTTACGAGATCTACTACTTAGTTGGCATTATTTTTATTATCTACTAGCTGAGCCGGCAGACTTTGTCCAGTCCCAATTATGAATATTGATATTTTTTTCATACTATGCACATTTTTGATGCATATGAAAAACCAAATCAATAATCAAGACCGATGACTAACACAACAAAAAAAATGACAAAACTGGTCCATCCATTCACGCGTGATGCGGTAACCAAGGGAAATGAAGATTGGTTTCTTTATATGTATATTATACAGATTTATAAATTTATAACTATAATATATTATGATCGCCTCTGTGGTCTAGCGGTCCGGGTGTTGGATTTGACTGCATGAGGTCCCGGGTTCGAATCCCGGGTCGGCCAACAGAAAGAAAATTGGATTTTTCCAATTTTCTAATAGAAAAAAATGTTGGTCGGGATTGGAAATGTGCCCGGTTGTCGATAGGCTTGCCACCTATCACATTGTGGGACTTAGTGTCTTCGGCTAGTCGTGGGTGCCTTGATTGTACCTCTGCCAACCTCTTCGGGGATATGGGCGTAAAGATACTTTACTTGTACTTTTATAACTATAATATTATATTTTTATATTTAAAGATCTTTTGAATGTAATCAAGCAATTGCTAGGAGATGTAATCACATTTTAACTCGATTAATTAATGTATTTTAATTTTAAATTGTAGAATTGACAGTTATACACGCAAGGCTGGATTTGTCCCTAGGCGTCGTAAACATTTCATCCTTTACTTGGATCCTAATTCCAAAATAAGTCTTTGCTATACACCTTTATTTTCCCCTTAAAAATTTGCAGCCCTGACCACATGTCCTAAGAACGGCAATATGTCAGAATATTAATTAGTAGATATTTATTATTTAAACTAACACTATTGGGTTACATGCTTTGTGTATTAAGTTGGTTTAATACTCAAAGGTTAAACAAGTTTTAATTTGGAAAATAAAAAGAAATGACGTTTTATGAAAAAAACAAAAATTAAATAATCGATTTCTTTGATAATGTTTTATCGAATGAAAGACTTGACATCACCCCTTAGCTTTTCCTGTCGTCGTAACGTCAGTATTCGCCACTATCATGTACCGTACAGCAGGGTAGCCGTTATGCTTTCTCAGTAGGCTTCATTTAGTCTTACGTTAGCATTACTACTTTTTATTTATTTATTAATTATTTTCTTATTTCAAGGAGCTGGGTCGACCGGTTTACTTTCGAATCACGTGAAATCGTAACACATGAAGGGGTTTTGGTTGGGTCTTAGATTGGGGTTTTACAATAGTTAAAAAGCTAATAGTTTTTGAAGTTACATTAGTTTTAGTAAAATATATTACTAGTTTCAAAAATAAATGTGACTCAATTACTGTTATAAATTTTGTGACTAAATAATGCATGTAGGAAAGTATTATTTTATTTTAGATCTACGTAATTTAGTTTTTATCATAATGGATAATTTTTTTTAGTATTTGCAGCTGTAGCCACTAGCTAGTACCCGACGGGGTCCATGGTACTCAAACTAAATATGGTCAACAGAACACATTGTTACCATTATTACATTTTTGTTTGTCTGTTTCTCGATCGCAATTCACGCCGAATCACTAAATCGATCGTAATGAAATTTGGCAGGCATGTTCTGAGGAATGCCATAGGCTACTTTTTATCCTGGTTATTATGAAAGCATAATAAGCAGGATAACAAGGTTCCTGTTGGATAGGGGTAAACGCAAAATTTCAATTGGGACTAACTAATCCGCGTAGTCTAATTTCCACAAACTTATGACAATCTGCATCTTAAACAGCTGTTCGATCTTTATAAAATTATGATAAATCCTAACCACAGGAAGAATAGGGGTTGCATTACGATGCAAACTCTAGGGCTAAAAATATTTAAAAATAAAGGTTTTATAAAAAGATACTGTATTTTGTTTATTAAAATTTATATTCTTTTAAATCTTATAAATATTCTCATTTATAGTCTGTTATTTTTTACTTTATTATGTATTTCTCTTCCGAAGTTGTTTTTCTAAATGCAGACAGTAGAGTTTGCATCGTAATGCTACCCTTGCTGCACTTTTCTCAGAAATGTAATAGTTTGTCCCCGGTTATCTGTCTATTGTTATTTCACAAAATTGAACAGTCGATATAGGCTGCTTTATAGAAACAAAAGTATTTAGTTTTCCTACTTAATAGGGATAGAAGTTTGTATTTCGAATCAATTATTACTTATTTAATCAACATGATTTTGCCTATACCCACTAACTTTTTTTTTCTGGCCAAATGTGTGGTTGTACAAAATGATTAATGTAAATATGAATGATATAAAGTACCACGGTTTTTCCTAAACAAACATACATTTGTAACATATTTCTCTCCAATGTTCAACATGATATTATAGTCTTTATTACAATGTGGTGCAGGCTATATCAACTTAATTTTACGCCTACCTTAGTTCATGTTTGTTAATAAAACGCGTGAAAAAATATTATTATCCTAGTAGAAGACAACAAGCAAGCAGGTTCAAGAATCAAGATGCTGAGGAAAGCGGTACCCGAAATTTTCGCCGTAACTACTCGTGCTTTTATAGCGTTAGCGTTGTACTTTTTCGTATTCCGTAGCCGTATATTTTTATATATAATATAAAATCAATGCCACTTATCGTTGTAATTTTATAACTCAAGAACGGGCTCACCTATCCAGACTAAATGTTTAAGCTTAGGCTATTAAGTAGATGGTTTATGGGAAGTTTGCATAAAATCGGTCCAGCGGTTCTTCATTTATCACATTTTTTGTAACAAATGAATTCAATAAATGGCGGATCATTTTGTTAATGGGTATTTTTCAGTCAAATTGAAACTTTTTGCAGATAGTGATTGTGCTGTCATATTGAAACTTTTTCTGTTGTATTTTTTTTCGTTTCTGGTATCAGGCAAAGGAGGTGATACCAATCAGAGCGAGCTGCGCAAATCTTTCTGTCACTTAGGAATTACATACGAAAGTTTAAAAAGTATAGTTACAGTAAAGTTCCTTACTCTGGAGACATGTGTATTTAGCTTCAAGTACCTCCAAGTATAGGTGTTGTGATGCATCGCAGATCTAAGGCTTCATAATTAAGTAGATCGAACTAAGTAAGTATGTAACCTACTTACGTTGTCACACAGTGTTTTACGAAGATTGTTGCTATGTGTAGATCTCTAACTGAAGTCATAAATAACAGTCAAGTCATACACAAAATACTTTAACTTTAGTATCCATTAATCTTCTTAAACGAGTATATAAAAATGAATTTCCCTTCGTCATCGCATCACGCCAGAAGAAGGACCAATTATGCTAATTATATTTTTTGTTTTGATAGTTATTGCCAGGAGAACGTTCATATAAAAAAAAAACAAATCAATATTCATAGCTAGGACGTAACAATGTCCGTCGGGTCAGCTAGTTGATCACAGTATAGTTCCAAAACTACTGTACAAGAAAGTGTGAAGTATGTACTTTAATGTAGAATCTTTCCTTAGTGTGTACTGCTTGCCTTTACACAACTTTATTTATCAGAAGGAATATGGCAAATGCGTTTATTACAGTGACAATATAAAGCAGGAACGGTGGTTAGTTTTTTATTTATTTTTGATATCTAAAAACAGTAATAAATAATGAACAACCTGTACTAATTACATAACTAATAAATACTTAAAAAGATATCGTAACAAAAATAAAGAGCCTGATCCTGAAATACAGACAGCGATGTTCTTATACAAATGCCTCACTCCTTCGGGATTCAAACCTAAGCTTGGCGGTTGGTTAGTAGAGTTACGGGTTACTACGTGGCAGCCAAAAAAATGTTAGATCATCATTAACTATTTGCGCGTTTCTTTTTCAAGCCAGCTTTCATCTTCCATTTGAATCCAGAGGTACGTAGTCATTATATTTCTATGGCATTTCTCTTAACAGATGGAAGGCCTATTTGTTAAATCGCGAAAGTAACGCTATTATTCGTATTTTGTTTTACATCGATATGTACAAAAGAAAGCCTTTTTAGTTATTTGTAACTCAAAAACGGCTAAACCGATTTGGTTGAAAATGGACGGGAAGCTTAGCAAATTTCCTCAACTACGCACATAAGACTAATAGCTATATGTATAGTTACCTACTGAACCATCTGCCTAACCCCAATCCCTCTTCTCAAGTAATTGTTTTTTTTCACGAAACTGCCAGAGCATGGCAAAAATGACATCTAACAAAAGTTTAACAACTAATCAACACAACACAAGTATGAGGTAAGATATAAATAAAATCTTCAAAAGATTTCACTAAAATATTACATTTTAACTTCTTAGTAACTTATTATTAAATTCAAAAAGAAAAACAGTATTAGCATCTTCACGCCTATTTTCTCTAAGTTGTTCACAACCAAGGCACCAACGACTAGTCGAAGACACTAAGTCCCCCGATGTGATAGGTGGCAAGCCTATTGCCAACCGGGCACGTATCCAATCCCTGGCAACTTCATTTTTATTTGAAAAATTAATTTTCTAATTTTTTGTTTGCCCGACCAGGGTATAGAACCCGGGACCTCAAGAAGTCAAGTTCGATGTCGGACCGCTAGACCACAGAGGCGATAGTCTTATACAGTAATTATTAAGAGGGCGAGTAATGCCAAAATTCAGTGAAAAAAGGATATTTTTAAACACACAGCTTTATAATAATGGATGCGACATTTCAGTATGTAAAAGTACAGTGGGTAGAAAAAAGCCTGTAGTAAACCAATGATAGATCAGAATTTAAAAAACAATTCTGGTTTCACTAAAAAAATCGTAAAATGTGGCACGAAAATAACACATTTTACTCAAATACATATTATCATTCAAATAGACATATTTGCATCAAATTGCGTTAAATAGAAAACGATAAAAATGATGAGTAATATATTTCGACGATTTTAAAAATTCTACATTAAATCGGATACATTGGTGGTGAACATTTTACATACACGCACAGGCCCTTACCCCCTTATTAATAATAAACACGGGGTTAAATACTCTAAGGTTCAACATTGTAATAAAGACTATACTTTTTACAATGTGATACAGACTAAAATATCAACGTAACGTAATCGCCTCTGTGGTCTAGCGGTCCGGGTGTTGGACTTGACTGCATGAGGTCCCGGGTTCGAATCCCGGGTCGGCCAACACAAAGAAAATTCGATTGTTCCAATTTTCTAATTTTCTAATAAAATTTGATTTCTCCAATTTTCTAATAAAAAAAATGTTGGTCGGGATTGGAAATGTGCCCGGTTGGCGATAGGCTTGCCACCTATCACATTGTGGGACTTAGTGTCTTCGGCTAGTCGTGGGTGCCTTGGTTGTACCTCTGCCTACCTATTCGGGGATATGGGCGTGAAGATACTTTTTTTTATATTAACGTAATTTTACTCCTGCCTTAGTCCATGTTTATTAATAAGACTAACCGGTTAGAACTTTATATTTCACACAATATATTCTTCTTACGACATAGGCGTCCACTGTTATTAGCCGTCAAGTGGAGCGAAGTTCGCTGGGTCAGCTAGTCTCATTATTAATAATGCATAAATAGATGTCATTGAAGCAAAAATGCATTAAGTAAGTATAAATAAATAAAACACTATTTGGATCATGATAAAATTAATATAGGACCACCTAGGGCTTACGACCTATCTTTCTAAAATGGAACCATCAAAATCGGTTCGATATTGGCCGAGTAACCACGTAACATACAAAAACATCGTACCACGTCGCATGAGAAAAATGTACAGCGTCCATGTGCGAATGTTTGTGTCTGAGGTTGTCTCTTAACATCTACCTCTGGAGAGTCACCACCTTCCAATATAAAATAAGCAATACAAAACAAAGAGTCATGACCACATGAATGAGACATATCCTGTTCGTTAAACACGACCTCAGCTGAAACTGAAGCCGATAACGTAGAAAGCTGCTACAACTTAGGCTATTACGGCTAGGGTTCCGTAGCCGAATGGCAGAAACGAAACTCTTATAAAAGTCGACATGTCTAGTTGTTCGTCCGTCCGTATGTCACAGATATGTTATTCCCAAGCTGTTAATAGTAAGGGATCTCCAGAGGGAATTTGTGCAGCGACTCAAGCGCTTCAGATAGGTACAAGGCTTTTGCGGCTCGTTTGCCCTGTATGTTATAAAACAGTAACTAAACCTTATTTTTTTAAACTGTTAGATTTACAATATTCCACCTGATGATTGTTAGATGTTTGTTTAGGTCAATTAACGGTTGCACCCAGAGACGACGATTATTTTTTAATCAGTCACTAATTCGACATTTTCTATAAAGAATTGTGACTTAATAATAAATTTTAATTGTGGCTTCGGCGGCTGTCAGACGTCAAGCTGAATCAACTTTATAAAAATCTGACAAGCTCGAGTAAGTATTTCCCAGTCGTTTTTTTTATATTTTGAAAAATCGGTCGTGATTGTTGTTCCGTCCAAACTGTCAGCTATTTTTGAGTTCATTTAAAATTCCATTTTTGACGAACCTGGCACTTTTGAAAAACTTTTTAAAAGCTTTTATTTAACTTGCAATTAATCTAAGTATGTTTGTTCGGGTGGAATTTTTGAACTCAATTTTGAGGCAGATATCTTCAACCGATTGAGCTGAAATTTAGTATACATATTTAGGTTGGATGATGATGCATGATAAAAACGTGACGTCATTCTAAATCCAATATGGCGTACCATCCAAGATGGCGGAATAATTATTTTTAATTCACTTCTACAATATGGTTATCAAATAAAAGAGCTCGTTGAGACCGATTCGAAAAATAATATGGCGCACTATTATAGTTTTTTTTTTGCTTTCCTACAATGAAAGGGTTTGCTGGGAAAAAAATGTTTGAAAAAATTTAAAGCCTGTAACGTCGATTGATTAACTTTGAGTTGTGTGATTGGGAGGGATGGGCGTCATCAGCATTGGTCTGCAACCTGGCTAGGATAAGGACTCCAACTCCAAAATCCAACCCGGAACTGTGTTTCACGAAGCACTAGTGAGCTAAAATAAGTGGCGTATTCTACCCAGTAGCGGTTTTAGTAATAGCTGCGCCCTGGGTGTAATTTATACGGCGCCCCCTACATGCTGTTCAAAACCATAGGTAAAAGGTAGCAAAGCATGCTTAAAGGTAAATAATATATAGCGTACAGGATCTGACGCAAGGGACATGTTGGCGCCCTGGGCGCTTGCCCAACTGCGCCAAACCCAGACACCGTCCCTGATTCTACCAAACATCTAAGTCAAGGTGACGCCGCGCCGAGGGCTGAGTGGCATCGGGATGTATCATGACATCGAACGTACCACCTCAGGGCACCTGGGCGAACCCTGTTGCGTATTAGCTTTAAAAGCTCTGGGAGGGCCGACAAGTAGCGTAAATGATGAGGAGGAGTCTTTATTGAAGAGCTGGATTGTTCCAAGTTAACTGGTAAACGATCTTGCAAATATAATGCATTGAATGAGATGAATAGACTAAGGATCCTAGCCAGCGATACGAAAAAGTAAAATATAAATTAAAAGCAAAAAAAATTTTTTAGAAAAAGCTTTTGTTTAAACGCTCTAAAAAGAAGAAATTTTTTTTTCTTTGAAAACATTAACTATGAACTTACAACCTCATTATACACAGCACATTATATGATCATGAAAGCTTCTCGCGATTATTAATATTTATTTAAATTGAATTTTTATTAATTTAAATTTCGCAAATTTTAGAAATATCGAGAAGTGGGTACTAGCTGTTTATCTTCACAAGAAAATCGCGCTACATGACATAAACTTCTTTCGATTTAGGACCTAATTCACAATCCAATATGTCCCCGCGACTTCTTAGTTATTGCAAATTCAGCATCTTGGCATGGGAGATGCCTTAGGACTGTATAGTGGTAAAACTTGGTAGTTTAATATACATGGTAAACCGTTTATTATTTTAACTCCCATACATAAGGCTGAATCAAAACATTTTCTTTCGTCAAACCTTATAATATCAAGCTGGGTAGATAGATAGGTACTTACTAAAGGCATGGAGGTTCCTTAAACCATTTTTTCAAACAGTTAATCTCTTTATAGATAAGACGCTTCAAAAGTGGTGTAATGTGTGTTACCTCCCTCATACTTCTTAAATAAGAAAGTAAAAAATTAAAAAAAAAATATAAATTATATCTATTTAAATTACCTTAACGAAACCTTTCAACGAAATTTGGATTTAACCAGATGTAGTCAGCAGTTTTTGACATAAAGCACAAAGTTGTAAAAGTCGCAAAGTAAAATACTATGAAATAAAAGACATAAGTTGACCGCCGCAGCACGCCTTACTCCACCGATCAACTGCGAGACTCGGTTTCGATTCCCGACGGGGCATGCATTTATGTGATGAAAATAGATGTCTGTATTTCCGGATCTGGATGTTATTTTTTTTTCTAGTATCTATTTAAAATTATCTAAGTATTATAGTATCATTGACTAGTACTAGTAGGTTTTTATTTATGGTACTTTTGTGGTATCTTCACGCCCTTATTCCCGTGCAGCGGCACAACCCTCTTGGTAGCCGAACTAGCCGAAGACACTAAGTCCCACATTGTGATATGTGCAAGCCAAGCACATATCCAATCCCGGACAACGTTACCTTTTTATAAGGACATTGAAAATACATGTTTCCTAATTGTGTTGTTGTCCGACCGAGGGATCAACGGGACCTGAAGAAGTCAAGCCTGACGCCAAACTGCCAGATCACAGAGGTGATTTTATTTTTGCTGATGAAAATTTATATTTTTATGGCCGTCCAGTCAATTACCACGAGCTACTCTCTATATATCTATACCTATTTGCTTGCTACCAAGGCACCCGGCTCGCACTTAGCCACTATATTTTTATATGTCTTCTATGAAACGTACACAATAAACAATTCTACTAATGTTATAAATTCGAAAGTTTGTGATAACGAATGGATGTTGGTTACCTTTTCTATCACGCAAAAAGTACTGAACGGATTTAGATGAAACTTACAGGAATGTAATAATAAGAGTTAGTTAGAATAAAGTTATAGTTAGTTAGAGCTGGGCTGGGCTAAAATTAATAAAAAAAATATAATTTAGTATGCTGGCACGCATAGTGAAAGCTAGTTAAACATAAGATTGTAGGTGGATACTTGTATTTACAAAAGAAAACTGTCTGTTTGTACGTAGAAGACCTTAAACAAAGAGAATGTTTAAGGTATGGGGTCCAAATCTTTCCGCTCAAAAAATATTTTTAAGTTATATTTTATTTATATTATTATTATGTTTTATTTATATCAGTTGATTCACATAAGCTACGAACAAAACTATTAAGAAACGAATACAACTAATATTACAAAAATAAATAGTTTGAACATTACCGGGTCTGCTGTAAGATGTGGTCAATCTGAATTTTGAAATAGGTTCCCTCAAAATCGGCCAATAAAAAATATATTGCTTCACATGCGCTACTACAGACAATGGCTAGTTATTACATTTTTTTGGATCACTTCTAGGATCTTAAAAATGGACAGGAAGCTGTAACGGTTTGTCAATCGTTAGGAATTGGTGGAATTACTTTGCTAATTGAATACTGACTTCTGACTACTGGTCAATGTTATTGTTACCTACCTTACCTGGTGCCATGACGTTCATATCTACTCATTAGTGCAGCAGCCGGTACAAATTGCCAACAACAAGTTACAACAATACAACAAGTTGCCATGCATATGTCATGCATAGTCTGGCGACTGTTTCTTATTTAAAACGAATGTGAAGAATATCAAACAGTATTTTGGTAAATAACTGAGATCGTTAGTTAAGTAGAGAGAAATAGCCTTACATAATTGACGTTTAATACGACAAGCCCTGAAATTATTTGATATAATTATATCAAAGAAAGAAAACATATATCAGAAATCTATATGTTCTGGACAAACTATAGTTTTTAATTAAAATCACTTATTTACACTAACATCGACATTCCCGGAAGCGGAAATAACCATATTGGAAGGTGATAAAAATTACCTGTTAAGTTGTAAGGAACGTAGTCGTTGATAGCCGAAGTATTGTAATCATTGTAATCGCCCCGTCGGAAACCAATTAGTTCTCCAGCGTCATTTGATTTGGTAAACTCTGGCGATTTCCATATACATATATAGTAAATAGACAGCAGAATTGCAGCAAACGAGACCGAGAAGAGATAAGCCAGGACCGTCATTACACGCACCACTTTACTGGCTGGCTTCTCTCTGGCGTCCTGGGATGGCGACGATTCTGTCGCGGCTTCTTCGTCGGCGCTACCCGACATGTTACCGGCACATTATAGACCATAAAATAATATTGAGATAGTCCGCATGAGACGACCGCGGCTGACCGTTACGAATGTGGTGAGCGAGTGCTCCGCCGTCACTGCGGCCCGCGTGTGCTCACTAAACCGATTATACGGCCACGGATTTACGAATCTTAGTATTCAATTTTATATTCCAACGAATACGAATACTCATCTATCGACAATTTCAATTCATTCATTCTACGGAAGAACCAAAATAGATAGTGTAAACAAGATCCGCAAACGCGATGGCCGATCACCTGTGATTAGAATTGGAATTCTAATATTCGTACTTAATGGAAGTGAACTTGAAGGCAAATAATGGTCAGTCAGGGCGAGTATATTGAATTATGTGGGTGTCTCCTTCTTTTCTGAGCTCTATTACGTGACATACAATTTGATTATAAGATTTAATATTTCACTTCATACTTTGTATGGTATCTAGTCACCTCACTTGAGGTGAACTGGATTAAAGACAAATGCGGTCGGCATTATACTTGTATCGCCAGAGTATACCTACACGGTAGTTTATTTTCATTGTCACTAGCTGCTAGCCTCGGTTTCACGTGCGTTCCAAAACATACTCCAATTTTGTTGAATGATTCCAAGGATTTCTAGACGTTAAGGTCAAAAACCTATGGAATTAATATCTAGTACTTCGATATGTTCGTAATATTTTAATGCAATTAAATCAACTGCCTTGGAATGTCTCATTCATGCACAATATTTATTATTTTTCATAATTATTTAAAACTTTTTCCTGATCAGGTTGTGGTAACTACCACATAGATGTAGAGCACCACCCCAGGATTGATAAAACGGCTAGATGGTAGATTTGCACACATAGAATAAAAACCTGGCTATTATCAAGCGACGCACCGTAACATCTATGGTGTAGGTATCTAACCAAAGCTTGTCTCCAATCTTAAGGAGAGTCATGCACTTGTTCGTTATCTTACCTCGCAACTAGATACGATTTTATGAAATATATTATTATCAAAGTCATTATCACATTAATCGCCTTTGTGTGTAATGGGCCGGACTCCGCTGTTGGCTTCGACTACATTAGGTCCCGGGTTCGATGCCCGAAACGGACAACTTAAAATGTATTTTTTTGTAAGTTATTAAACCAACATTACACAGAATCGTGTAAGTGCGCGATAGGCTGCAAGTTTGTCAGTTCCTGTCTATCACATTAACATAGTAGCCTCGGGTAATTGTGGCTGCCCTGGATGCATATTTTGTTACCACTTCGGGGAGGCGGGCGTGAAGATCTCCCCTAACCCTTTACCAATAATAACTGAAAAAGCATGTTTGTAAGTTGTAATCATTAAATAGCTTCGCGACTAATCTTGAGTGGATTAACAAGTTAAGTGGATTCATCAGATCATTTTCATCAGCCGCAATTCCTTTGTATATTCGAATTAAACTGTTTCTGTTTCACATTTTGTATTTTCTAAGAGCCGTACACTAAACATCTACTTGTATCTACACATAACAGCCAAACTGTAATAAAACTTAACCTGCACATGAAATATTTTATAAACAAAATATATACAGTCCGGTATACAATACGTAGCAATATTTGTTACACTCCTGTGTTACAGGACACAAAATTTAACGGCGTTTAACAAAATTTCTGTCGGTTTGTCTGTTCACTTTAGACGCAAAAACTGTTCGACAGATTTTTGCCAAATTTTGTGTACTAGCTACATACTACTAGCCGGGTCCGGGTCAGCACTAAGGATACTCGGGATAAAGCTTTCGTTTCTGTCACTAACCACGAAAAGTCACTTCAAGGCGTGCATGAAGTCGAGGGCAACTGCTAATTACTCCTAATGTGGTTGTCGGTTAAATGCCACTAAAAGTAAGGTTTTTTTAAAGAATGGAATAGTAAATAAGCGGCCCTCCTATCGGTAACAGATAACCATCGCCTGTATATAGAAGTCTATCGGCTACTATTCTTTGCTACGGAACACGATAATCTCGAGCGCTGGCGTTATGGCGGCAGGAACAGATTAACTGTAGATTCTACTAACCTGACGAGCTACTGTACTGTATTCTTCTACCTAATAGATGAATAACCATTAACTCAAATAAATCAATGCTGTGTTTTATCATGATATGTTTTACTTTTATTTTTATTTAACTTTGTATCGTATAGGTATGGATGCTTGTGCATGACATGTCCTATGCTGCTTGAACAGCAGCGCCGCCTTCCGTGTCCGATTGTTACACAAGTTACAAAAATTGAATCGAACCTTAAAGTAAGCAAATTATGTGCTTGTGTTATTAGTGTTGGCCAAGATTTTAATACATAAAAATATTCAAATAGATACCTGAATAAATTTAATAAACACCCAGACCCGGAAATGCAGACATCTAAATGTTCATCTCACAAATACCTGCCCCTGTCGGAAATCGGACCCGAGCCTTGCGGTTGATTGGTGTAGTTAGGCGTGTACGCTAGCCAGTCGACCAACGAGGCGGTGTTTTTCGAACAGTCCAGGAACCCGTTGAAATATACAAAATTTCAATAGACCGATTGGTCTAACCGTTTTGCTGAAGTTAGGTGACAAACACATGTACAGAAGAATTGTGTACTACATTCAAATATTGTAGTCATAACAGGGCTTAAAATGCTTAATAAGCGAAACTGGTAAAATCTTATTTAAATTTTGTGGAACAGTTAATAAGAATAGAATGAATAGTTTGACAAATTACTCAAATTGAATATAACCTCAAAATATTAGACAAGGAAATAC
Source organism: Calephelis virginiensis (assembly GCA_002245475.1). NCBI lineage: Eukaryota > Metazoa > Arthropoda > Insecta > Lepidoptera > Riodinidae > Calephelis > Calephelis virginiensis. Next base: position 13,345 of record NJDC01004116.1, read on the forward strand.
CTAAATAGATACCAGGATAAACATAATGAGCACACCCTGCCTGCAAAGATCAAAAAGCTCGCAAACGTCTAAAATCGAACCTGAGTCTTGCGGTTGCTCGGTCGATTAAGCGTGCACTCTAACCCCTCGGCCAATGAGGCGGACAAAATTATTTAGAAAATCGTGCCTTAATTTAAACTATTAAGAAAAATTAACCTGTTTTTATTTTAGCTGGTGGAAAAGAAACAGATGCCACCATACATCAAAGAATACCAAAAATTTTAATGAAGTATCTAATTGTTGCCAATCCGTGACATCAAGCATCTTGTTTATGTAACTCACCAGCTGGCCCTCTCAACTGGAGCACAACAATGATAAACATGGATTTAAAGGACGTAAGAAAAGGTAAGCGAACCATGGTTGATGAACTTTAAAACTAGTATGGCTGATTTGCCACCTCGAGAAATTGTATTCCAAAAAACTAAATTTTCTAAACTGCTAGCAGGTAATGGGGTTATCATTTCATTATGTTACAAAAATTAAAGTTACTTGCACACATTTAAAGCTTTTGCAGAATTTACGATAATTCCATGAGCAATTACCAATTCACAATTTGTCCGCCCACTTGGAGCGTTGGGATTCATCCATTAGAGATAATTGGATCGATTCGAGCAATATTGTTTCAGTAGATGTATACAGGTATACATACACGGTTAACATACTATAATCAATCATCCTTAGCGTTGTTAGTACAAGGAGCGAGCAACGAGCCGCATTGGTCGTATTTAAATATGACTTTCATAAGTATCACGATATTATTTTTTTGTATGACGAGACAACCAACAAGCTTAGGGCTCCCCTGGTGGTAATAAACTAAACAAGAGGTTTACAGATACCAAAGACGTTACAGGTGCGCCACGTAATTTTCAAAATCACAATAATGTCGTTAGATTATAGGAATTGTTTGCTAGCTACGCCGGTGAACTTTGTTCCACTGCGACGGTCACGTTCATGTTTTACTTTATGTTTTATTAACTGTGGCCCGCGGCGTTGCCCGCGTGGTTAATGGTCCTACAGGAACATTTCTTCGGTATAAAAACAATTCCATGTTTTAATCCAAGTTACCGTCTATGTGTGTGCCAAATTTCATGAAAGTCGGCTTAGCAGTTTTTGCGTAAAGGAGTAACAAACAAACATACAAATTTTCGCATTTATAATATTAGTAGGATTTACACAACTAGTTAAGCTGTGTAGGCTGCCACTTTGTACACACGTACAAAAAAAGACTTGTTGACTAGTGATGGGAATGAAAGATGTTTCCGCAGTGAAAGTTATCTTAAATGATGACCTGAACTGTATACCAACTATATGCTACTACATAAAATTTTATAAACATCTATTAAGTACTTTATTCGTCCAAAGTGAAAAGACAAACAGACAAAAAATATTAACGCTCATTTTTAGGCTGTATAAAACGGATCTAAAAACCAAATGTCATTAAAATTCTTATTACGACTTTTTTATTTGAACTAGCTGTCTTCAAACTTCCTACGCCTATACATCCAATAGCAGCATTGGAAAAAATAAAGTGATAGGTAGATAGACATCTAGGGTCTGTACCCTAATACCTAATAATAAAGTTATTGGGGTACAACGTCCTAATTTAAATTTTATTTTTGATTCGATTTAACTAATGGTTATCAATTTGACTATTTTTTTGCGCTTGTTACGCTGAGCAATCAATACCGAACATATGTATTTAATTATTCTTATTTTGAAAGGTGACCTACCTTATATTATACTACCTTGTAATTCCTAGGTGGTTCCTTTTAAAATGTTATCAAGATCCAACAAGTGGTTTTTCAATTATCTTATTTTTTAATTCGTTTTATTTAAAATTAGCGGCTCGCCCTGACTTCGCACGGACCTTCCTCCTCAATCACCTTATGTACCTATTAAAAAAACACGCATCAAAATCCGTTGAGTAGTCTTAAATATTTAAGCGTACAAAGGCACATAGGGACAGAGAAAGTGACTTTGTTTTATACTATGATATTGACGATAAAAAAACTCCAAAACATAGGTGTAGGTATAGGTTTAAAATTCGTACATGGTAAATGTTGGCTCAATTAAAGGCAAAAACAAGAGATACTCTTTAAAGTAAGCAAACTACCAATAAACACGCCAGTGGCATTGAATAACAATTATTTAATATAATTAAAAATACTTGATTTTAAAAAGAATTTAATGATTTGCAATTCAAATATAGGTGATCAACAATACTTAAAAATAAAATACAAGTTAAATTAAATTAAATTCAACAATTGTAAAATGCTAATGTCGTATATAATTCAATAATAATTACAAAGTAACGCTAAAAAATACTAAGTAAGTATATTAATTGCAAAATAATACTAATACAAACATCAGCGACTCATAATAACAAAAATAACACGTTCAGAGTTCAGACACTTAAAATTACAATACGCAGTGATACAGAAGAACAGTCTTACAACTATAAATAGTAAAAGTACATTAAAATAAAAAAATACGTTACTGCTACCAAATACTACTAAAACTAAACTAACTACTTACTTACTAAGTAGTATGAATATTGTAGTACAGGTTTAAGATGTTAAAGACAATTTTTTTAAAGTGTTAACAGTATCTGCGAACATATCTAGCTTAAGTATACATTTTAGATAATTTGTTGTAAAAAAACATTTTTATTAACATTTATACAACTCTCATGCTTTTTCTGATATACCTACTCAACTCTCGCTTCCATACAACAACGTTGACTCAAAACCTCGCTTTGAAATATCTTACCCAAAGCTTCATTCACAACATTCCTTGTACACGCTCTCCTTTCTACATCTACGGTGTACCTGAATTCCTGCTAAAAACACAACCAAGATCATTACCTACAACTAGACATAACCAGCACAACATCAGTAACTAAAACTCTTACGTCCTCTGGCTACGTCTTTTTTAAACATCATTGCTTTGGTTTTCATTGCATTCAAATGTAAGCCTGTTTATTTATAATCCTTTACTTTATAACCTTTCATAACTGTGACAAATATTTTGCAGCTCAGATGGTGTGGAGCCTAAAAGTACAGCATCATCTAAATAAAACATGCAGTTCATACGCATACGCATTCCCAAATTCTTTGATCTAAAACTTTGAAGGCATTTGTCCAAAATATATGCAGGGAAAGGGAAATGAATCTGCAGATAAACTGGCTAGAAGGGGCTCAGATTCACTACCCACAGGCACCACAGGACCTAAACCGTTATGTGGGATTATCAGAAACACTTCTTGTATCTTGTTGGAAGCAAAGGAAACGGCAATACATATACTCTGTGAATGGCTAGAAGGATACTTCCTGGTTGACACATAACAAATCACCAGGATATGAGCGGATTAAGCGGATAAGTCCCAAGTGCATTGTACTGTTCCTAGAGACTGTCGGCCTTGCGGACCTTATGTAAACCTAATGAATAAGAGACCTGATCACAATAGATCTATCAAGGTAACAGTAATCCTCGGGATTGTTTGCCCATACTCTTTAGTACTAATAATTATAATATGTTATGGCAACAAACATTCTTCATCAAGTTTATTTTTGACAGTATGTAGAGTAACGCTTTTGGTAGTTGTATTATAAAAGCTTCATAACGTCAACTGCGATTTTGTGAACGGATTAAGCAGTGATAGCCTTGACTGGCCATATTTTTTTTTTAACTTATGGAAAATCGCCCTGGATACCCACCGCTCTCGGGGGAGGGCAGCCGGTTATGTCTTACTAGAACCGAATAAAAACCACACTATGACCTTCACGCCGCCCGGCTAAGAGCGAGGTGGTGTCGCTTTGGCATTTATCATCTCGCTCTGCGGCTACTATCCTCAACAAGCCTACTCCCGCGCGGAAGGAGGAGCGACTCTGGCCATTGTAGTAGCCCCCCAGGCGTGCGAAGCCGTGCTGGCTGAAGAGAGTCCCCCGACTACCCCCCAATAGCCCCACTTTGGAGGCGCTTAGAAGGCGAAGGTACCCTCTTCTTGCGCCCCCGGTTCGCCTGCGCCGGAGCGGGCCTGAGTTGAGATCGTCCTCCCGGGCCTGCTCTATGGTCTCCTTTTGCGTCATGACTTTTTTGCAAAAGGAGACCACCACCTGCTAGGACCTGTCACTACCGAGCATAGCTTTTACGACGCTCGGCGGCGAGAGGTCCTCCCAACAACCGCTTAGAGGGTATGCCACTGTGATTCCCAAGCGACGCACTTACCCAGCGTGAAGGACGCCATATCTTCTGGTGTCCTGCACTCTTGGCAGGCGGGCCACCTCTCGTCGCGCGTTCTTGTGCAGATACTTTCCGAAGCATTGATGGCCGGAAAGCACCTGCACAAGTCGGAACGTAAGCGAACTGAACCGCCGTTGAAACCAACCTCGCAGGACCGGTTGGATAGCCTCAACCTTTGCATGCCCAGGGACAGGTGGGCCTCTTTCCACCGCTCCAGCGTGATCTCCCACGCCTGCCTTTGCATACGCCTGACGTTCTCCCACGCCAGGGTCTCCCCGCGCGTTCTTGCTGATGAGGCGGCAAGGTATGTGTCAGCAAGAGCACGCGCTTGTAACTCCTAGGGTGGGTCTGCTGCGAAAACGCATGGCACCGTCCTATACCCACGTATCGCCCTCGCCATGATGACCCGCTGTGGGCGTGGCAGCAGGATCATGTTGGGTAGGGTACTACCTGAAGGGTAGAGAAGGGCTTCGGGGGGGCCGAAGCCCATGGAACAAAAGAGCCTCGGTAGCGTAGCCGACGTCGAGGGATTTTTCCCACTTTCGCCAATCGTAACGTTTCACCCAGGTCCCCTGGGCTACAACCAGTGTGTCGTTAACGTAGCTTGCTATGTTGGTGTAGCGTGGTATGTTGTTGGGCAGCGCTGACTTGGCATACCTAAAACCATTTTGAGCATCTTATCCATACTCTTCTAATTCACCGCTTCGTTTGGTCGAAGGGTTACTGTACACGCCTAGCGCCACCGACCAAGAGCGAGGCTCGGGTCCGAATCCCAATGGGGTCATTTATGTAATAAACATTAAAATGTCTGTTTTTTGAGAATGGTGTCTATTAAATTTACACTGGTACCTATTTAAAGATTTTCTACGTATTAGTAACTCCTATAACACAAACATATAATATTTTACTTTACTACTTACTGGGTACTTTGGGGATAGATCCAATTTGTGTGATTAATCCGGGTTTTATTTATTCATAAAATACTAGCTGTTCAATTTGTATAAGAAAAATATTTAAAATGTTGCTTTTCCTGGTTTCGTCGCAGTTGAACGGGATAAAATGTACCCTATGTCCTTCTTTTGGTTCCAAGCTACCTCTGTCAATTTTCAGCCAATCGGTTTAGCCGTTCTTGAGTTATATATAGTGTAATTAATACGACTTAATATTTTCTTTAATATTTTCGCTGGGTATTCTAAAATATAATAAAATATACATAAATTGCAAAAAGCTAATGGGTACTTACGAGACTTGTGATATTTAAGCTGCAAGACTAAGGCTGACATAAAGACTGGGAGCGCAATACCGAGCCTAAAACCAAGTTAGTTGTAATGGTGCAAGTCCAAGACCAAGATCGGAAAAATCTCGTCTTGTTATTGCATTTGAGCAAAACTAATTATAAATGTTAGCATAAATAGTAGATAATCAGAAAGGTTTTTGCTTAACCGTGAAACCTACAAAATACAAACGAATATTCAAGCTTGATAATCTAATTTTATTCTACCAAATGCATGTGGCTAGTATCAAACTGTCTCTGATTTATATAACTTAGTTAGGAACGTAAGCTGTAAACTAAGATGTTTTATGAACATGAGTGATCAAAGTAGGTCTCTTAATTTCTGTTTAACACTGGTGTATCCATGCTGCATAAAACCATTACAGTTTTCTTTCTCCGTTTTTGCGCGCAAGTAGGTACTGCAGTCTGCACATCACGTAGATATAGCTTCGTAGACCTATTTGTAACAGTTACCTAGTTCCCTATCTTCATGCAGACTTAAGAAGTCTATCCTATCATGAAATACATACTTACTTGATATGTATTCATTAAGGTGGGAGGCCAGGCGCCAAGAGACTAGAAATAGTTTTTGAAGGTTAGTTTTAGAAGTAATTTTCGTCTTTGCCAGTGGAGCAGACTCACAGCACATCACCTATGACGTGCGTTGGCATATGTACGATGCGTGAGTTTGATGAATTTTTAACCAAATATTCTACTATCTCAATGTTTCTACTTATTATTTCATTTTATATCTACACGTGTATTTAATACTTTTTATTTTACTCAGTTTGAAATTAACAAACTTTAAAAATATTTAAAGTTAAAGGGGTATATTTTTTTAAAAACCGCCGCCAAATTTTGATTTTCAGAGACAACTGTTTTATTACTGATATAATTTAATAGATGCATATATTTTGTTTACTTAAAGAAGTTTACTTGCTTTACAAGACTTCTTTGGTCTGTTATAAGCAGCTATAAATACGATAATTTAGCTGAATTTGGTAGTTTCCTTTTTATACTGGTTTCACATAATATTTGTATTTGCTGTATGTTTTACAAATAACCTGTATGTGTGGAGGGCTACCTATATTTCCCATTTTTGGCTATTTGTGAAATGCAGCAAATAACAAATACCGCTTACCGAAAGTCACGGGAGATATCATATCAAATATCCCTTGAAAAACCGACAGACTTAACGGAATCGACCACAATTGTATAAAATACTGGCAGCACACGTTTTTTAACCATCACGCATTAGTAATATGCGTTGAAATTATTAAGTCCAGCAGCAAGTGTCCATTTGTTACAATAAATAGTCATTAATTTAGTACATCAAATTTATTTTTTGATTTAAAAAATAATGAATAATTATTTTGTATTTGCTTCTAGTTTCTACGTCTTGAAGGTTGTTTATTAAACGGGTCAAGGAACGTATTTAAGTTTTATTTTATAAAAAATATATTATAAAAAATGTTACTTTTTCGCCAAAATGTTACTTTTTGGTCGGTGTCGTGTTACTTTCGACTATCTGCCACTGGCAGCACTGATTTTAGTAACTGCATCTGTCAAATGTCAACGAGGTCGAGGGAATTTTCAATTTGATTGTCTTGTGTTGGTTGACATCATGCTTGGATAAAATTATTTTTTTTATCAGTAGAAGGCAATCAGTGATAGGAAATGGAAAGCTGATTAAAACTGATTAACTTGGCAAATTATACAATTAATTCTTAATTTATTTAGCTATTTAAAGATAGTGCGAAAAAATTGCGAGTATATCTGCGCAGAAATTATTATAAAAATGTCTGCATCTATCATTAATAATATTGTTCATGGACCAGAAGAAGAATTAATACCAGCTCATTTATCATTTGGTCAATTTTTTTATGATAAACTTAAACGTGGAGGTGATAAAATCGCACAAGTAAGTATCCACGTGATTTCAATATTTTATGTTGCACTTCTGTTGATGTTCTGAACAACAAAATCTAGCAGTTTTAATTTTTTATCCAAATTTCTGAATTCTAATACATTAAATTTGTAAATATAAAAATTCACATCCTACTTCCTACTAATATTATAAATGAGATAGTTTGAAAGGATCTGTGTATGTTTGTTACTCTTTCACGCTCGAATGGCTAAATAAATTTGTATTAAATTTGGAACACAGATAGATTGTGACCTGGATTAACGTATAGGCTACTTTTAATTCCGATTGCACTTCGGGTTCCTGCTAAAACAATTCTGAGTCATGTCTATTTGTTATAATTAATTCAGCACTTAGTTAATTTCCTTAAGTTAATTATATGAAGTGACCTAATACTTTATTAAATATTTTACATAAATGTTTTTCTAGAGCTTTCCACACAGTAAAAAGAGTAAAGGTCGCTCCTTAGAGATTATACTTAGTCATTTTCAAACAATTCAGATTAAAAATCTTAGTTATCACTATTAAGAACTATAATGTTTCTTAGTAGTTTACAATAATGAAACACACACAAAATTGACATAATTTTGACTATTCTATCTTTCCATGTGATTTTTTTTTATGCCAAGTGAGATGTTGTTAGATTTGTGATTTTTTTTGTAAACTTTGGCGGTAAATAAACATGAGTTTATAAGTACTCTGTGTTGCTTTTGCCATCAAATGTTAAGGGGCAATGCTGTGATTACACTACACTATTGATGGATTACAATATTTTTTTGTTTAAAACTTGATCATTTTTATATTGTACTTCAAACTTGCAAACATCACTAACGGCCAATATTAATAACCAATCCTAATCCAAAACTTGCTGTCCAAGATTGATATTTTGATCTATTTTTATGTTATCGCTTGGCAATAACATATCTGTGGACAGGATAAATATGGCAATTAGGAATAGAATAGGCCGGCGGATACGCAGCTATCTAGAATGCTTGAAATCCATCTTTATAGAAATATTGTTAACATTGGGCGTAAGTAGATACGAACTGGCGAAACAACCCTATATTCTTAATGCTTGCCACTACAGAACCCTTTCTGGGTGAATCTAACTTCCAGATGACCACTTTGTTCACAACATTATGAGCTGTAAGTTTTTTTATTTCATAAAATTATTTGTTGAAGTAAGTTTTGTTTTTAGGTATGTGCTGAAACTGGGAACTCTGTGACTTATAAAACTATATTGCAAAACAGTGTTAATCTTGCAGTACAACTACAAAAATTAGGGTTACAAAAGGGAGACATAGTCTCACTGAGTAGTGAAAATCGTTTTGAATTCACTGTAGCTTCTTTAGCTGTATTTTTTTGTGGTGGAGTACTATCTACATTGAACATAACATATTCTCCTGGTAGGTGGATATTTATATATTCTTTTTAATATGCTGACTGTTGAGCTACTGCAATAAAATGTAAATACACAATTGCTTGTTGTAGTATTCCTGCCAATACCTGGGTTGGTCACCTTAGTGTAAGAAAAAGTTTAAAATATAAAAATAATTAATAATTTATTTAGGAAAATATTTGCATTTTAAATTATTTTATGTAGACTGCTACATTTTTTTGAGATAATGGTGGTAAGTTTGGTTCTCACTAACTAAATTATTGCTATTCCCTTTTAACGAAACTAAAAGAAAGAGACAAAACACTTTTAGTGTTGTCAGATTAGATTGTTCACAAGATTTTCACAAACATTTTATCTGTTACTCATAAAAATGTTAATTAAAACATCACAATTTGCAAGTTTGTCCAGACTAATCTGACTTGTAGTAAAATGTTCCATATCTTTTGGTTTTGTTTCATTTGAAAAAGATAGCATCCATCTAAAATGAGTTTAGTTGTAGAACACAGAAGCAACACTACTTACTATTATAACTTTTTGAGTTTTTTTAAAAGCATATTTATTGTTTTTGATAATAATGTATTTTGGGTTGAAATATATTTTTGTAAATATTTTAGGTGAAGTAACACATGTTCTTGAAATAACTAAACCAAAGTTTATATTTACCTCGCCCATATCTGCCCAGAATATGTATGACTGCAGCAAAAATTTACCCTGTGTGGAGAAGATTATATTATTTGGGGATTTCGATATTATACCAGCAATTTTCTATAATGATTTGTTGAAGAATGTTACTAACATAGATGACTTTACTGTGGTTGATGTGAATGGATCTGAGGACACCCTGGCCGTGATGTGTTCCTCGGGCACGACGGGCTTACCCAAGGGTGTGATGCTCACTCACGTTAATTTCCTTACACTTTGTGCTCACATGAAGTATGTTGTATATATTTAATAAGTGCTTTTGGGCTCATTGGCTTTTAATACTTCATTTGTGATTTGCTTACAGCTTAAGTAAGTGTGATATTTTGGGCATATTGTGTGACAACCTGTTTGAGATCTATTTCAGGAAATCAGCAAATTATTGATAACTGAAAAAAAAATACATTTCACCAACAGTCAATCTGTAAAATCTATTTTTTTTTATATATAGAACTGGTTGACGAAGTTAGTGTGTTGACTGTATATGAATATAGTTAAATATATGTAATTACCAACAATAATATGAAAGGATATTTTGTCTATATTTTGACATAATATATGGCGAATGAAATCTCTCTGTGAAATAATAATGTTTTTTGAGTAACTATACAAAAAACAAACTTGAAAATTTGATAATCTTTAATGGATTCTACTGTATATATCACAATTAATTAATTCTTAGAACATAAATTTTACTTATTTGTAGATTTTATTTGGAAACTTCACAACAGAGGAAAAATACTGAAATTACAACAGCTCTCTCCTTGATACCCTGGTTCCACGCATATGGCTTTATTACAACTTGGACTCTAATGGCCTACCACGTGAAGGTGGTTTTCCTTGTTAGATTTGAAGAACAACAATATCTGGAAACAATACAAAAATATAAGGTGAGTAAACTAAATCTGTATTTTGGTTTTGCCTTAATTCATCATGACATCCATAAATTAGTATGATATTGTAAAAATCTGTGTATGTTAAATACATAAAAAAAATAATGGAATATGTAACAGAGACCCTTCTAAATTGTGTTGTTAGATAAGTCAGTGAACAATCACGCAACCTTACTATAAGTGGTAACAGATAGCTGTGGCCTATAGACACCACAGATATTATAGTTGCGGTACTGTGGCTAGGGTGTTGGGCCTTATATGCAAGTCTAGTACTACCGGTCACCTCTAACCTCCAGACCGAACACGACAGTGCGAAATAAATAAGGGGCAAGTTGCTCAACAGCTCTACTGTTGGTGTCTTGGTCATGATGAGCTATACATACAATGTTTGCGCGCCTTTTAAGAGCTGCGAGACAAGGAGACAGACGATCTTTTCGACATAGGGAACGTGGACCAACACCAGGAGAATTGTAAACATCGAATATACCAACTTATGAATCTCGTTCGTTAGCACATGGAAAGTATTAAATGAGTTTTGATACGGTCTTTTAATTTAAAGGATATGCGACTATTTTAACGGAATGGAAATGTTAATCACGGATTCCGTGGGAAAGACGAAATGCGAACGGTTCAGTTAGGATCTCCACTAATTAGATATTTGTTTAGGAGGAAATTTGCCGTGGCTTATATTGGTAGTAAAGATTTATTCCCGAGCCCTTACCATGAATTTACCTCACTATGCTCGATAGCGCTGTCGTAAATTATTAGTATGAAGACTTTGAACCATTCCTCTACTGGCAACTTAGAGAACTGAATTTTCAGAGAAAAAATATTTTAGCTTTCTATACGTCAGTTACCGAATGTAATCAAGAGCAACTCATGGTAAAGGCCCTGTTGAATGATGATGCTGTAAAAAGCGGAACCGGTATACTAATTTATATAATAATAAATTATACGTGATACGCAAAGCTTTATTTAGTTATTTATTATAATAGAATTTTGTTTAAAAATATAAACATTTGGAAGTTTTAGTAAGCTCCGACGATGAAAAAGATATTGAAGTACATTTTTTCTTTCTTGGATCTCAAGCATGGGGCGCTAGTGCTAAAATCTATATATTAATACGTGATGCCAAAACTTTTGATTCCTTTTTACGAAAATACGCAGGAGCACAAAATTTCGCACAATCATAGTTTGTGTGTAGGAGAAGTGCAGAACGCTAATATTTTTCAATAATATTTCTTATAAAGTACATTAAATCCAAAAATAAAACATTACCCACACTATCGTGCATTTGACACACACAAACAAATATATTGATGATAACGATAAAGGATCACAGACACTATAACGTTTGGAAACAAAATAGTTGGTCTTGAGAAATGAAGATGGCGTTCTTATCAACAAGATATTAAAATTTATTATGGTCGAATTTCGACCAATGGGCGACCACTAGTTTTAATAAATTGTCTATAAGTGATCAATTTACGTACTGATCTATAGTCATTAAGAGAAGAACCATCTGCACTGCACATGCAATATAACTCTGAATATTTTCAGATCAATATGACAACCATAGTGCCTCCGCTGGCGGTGTTCTTGGCGAAACATCCACTTGTTCTGAACTACGATTTAAGTTCACTCAATGAAGTGTGGTGCGGCGCTGCTCCTCTCTCCCGAGACATACAGGCAGCTATTAAAGAAAGGTTAGAGATTTACATTCTTTTATTATATTTTAATATATAGATATATATATGGAAAATAGAAATGTATCCCAATTTAGCGTGTCATCGCATCACGCCTGAACGGATGGACCAATTTCACTAGTTTTTTGTCGTATTGGCTATTGACAGGAGAAGGATCTTATGAAGAGAAATTCCGGAAAAAATGCAGGGGAAATAGGAAAAACAGTACTTGAAATTTTCCCATATACATACAAAATTTTAGTAATTTCAAGCGATACGAAGTAGTAATAGGAATAAGAAGTACCCGGACCGGCTAGTATACAATAAAAAAAATCTGCTGCAATTTCAATATTATGTACAAAAATACTATTTTAGAAGGTTAAAAAAATATAGCCTGTTTTTTAATCTCAGAGACTAAATTGACATTACCAATGTTGACAGTTTTTTGCGATTCATAAATAGTGTCGTGCCATTATCGAAAAATATTAACAAAATTTATCACCGATTTTTACAAGATGCACTGGAAAATCGGAATTTATGTCTTTAGAAAGAATAAATACTCAATTTTTTATGATTAATATTTGTAGATTAATAAATGACAATAAAGCTTCGTATTCATTTAATTTAAAAGTCTTATTTTGAGTTTTGGCGCCATCGAGAGAAAAATGGTCGAAGATTTTTCATAATTATTGAATTTCGTGTTGATATTGAGTGAAATTAGTCAATTTTGGTGGCATTTTGTACAAATTTGTTTAGTGAAAGAGCACAAATAAAATAACCATGAAGAAATTAGCGTATCGTGTATTTCCTCGTTGCCGCTAAATCTCATTACATGAGCTTGAGTAAATAGGCCACCGCTTTACCCAAGAGCCTGACATGACTATCTGACGACTTATGACTGATGACTATGAAAATTAATTGAAATTGATATAAAATTTGATGCAAATTTCTACTTGAATAATGGCTAAATACTAACGTGAAGGCCAAAACCTAAAGAACGAAAGAAAAGAAGTCTTATTTTTTGCTTAACACAAACAAACAAACTGTAAAATTTTTTTGGCAAAAGATAGCGAACAAGTACACAGATCTCCAGAATATGATAATAGACGACGACAGCGTATAATCACCTTATATATTGTAAGTGTGTCTTTGCATAGCAGGGTTTTTAGGCCAATTGTGCAAGTCTACCGGCTGCCCTGCCCTCCGGACTAGACATGACATGACATTGTCACTATTGCGGCAGAAATAAGTAAGGCGGTAGATCCCTATCCCAGCAAGTAGCTGCACAGCACTCAACCACCAGTGGTCTTGTTGGTAATGAGCCATTGCGGCTTTGCTCGCCTCTCGAGTGCCACTAGGAGGCAGGCAAGACGACAGATGTTCTAGTTTACACGGAGGACCCTGACTAACACATTGTCTAAGAATTATTTAGCCAAATAATTAGGATTTATAACGATTTAAAATAAGTTTTAGACATAAGTTTCACGTTGTCGGGGTAAGGCTATTTTACACAAAAGACCCGATCCAATACGGGGGAAAATATACAGGTATTCAAGTATATCCATGTATTAGTATCCTTGTTTAGCACCAATAATACAAGCATACCAGCATAAGATTTGCTATATAACTTACAAATTTTTGTAATTTGTCCAGGCCCCATGACTATTTTTTTTTAATTAAAACATGACGCAACAGTAATGCAACAGAACTTTACAGAAAATAACAGTTGGTAATTGATAACTTGCATATAACAGGCACAACAGACGCATTTTAACATTTCAGTAGATTAAAAGGCGAAAGGTAAATATAATTCACAATTCAGTAAATTGTAAAAAACCGACTTCGATTTCAATATATACTCGCCTAATCGCACCAAAAATTAAGTATTTTCCTCGATTCCACGAAGAAGACCAAGACTTGTTGGGTGGTCTAACAAGTCTTGGAAGTACGCTATTTTAAATTTAAAAAAAATCTTTGATAAAACATTCTCCTTTTCGATGTGAGTAATAGTGGTTAATAAATTTTGGGTTGTAGTATAAAACAAATTTAGGCTTTCCATTCTTCGAAAATCGACATTAATTTACGGTTTCAAAAATCGGTACAGGACAGTTGATTCGGGAATTTCTTAAAATATTTAAGAAAATCTTAACTATATTCTTAAATAAAAATTAATAACTCAGAGATAGAACTTTCTGAGATTTAGGTTATGCAATTTTATGCTTGTTTCGGGATTGAGGGCCCAAGTAATTTAATCATAATAGTTTTAATTCAAGTTTAAGAAATTCATGGTCCTTTGCAATAAGCTTTTACTATTTTTTACTAATTCCCCTACGAGTTTTATTTCTATTTTCAAAAATTCAAAAAATGTGCCGTCGACCCAGATGCACATGCCTAACGCCCGTAACCCATTGTGAGACTTGGATACGCTACCCGACGGGGACAGGGCATTTGTGTGATGAACATCTAGATATCTGTATTTCTCGATTTGAGTGCTTTTATATAGTTATGTGTTTATGTATGTATGCGTATAGGTACGTGGCGTCGATTTATAATAATAACTAGCTGTTAGCCGCGGCTTCGCCCGCGTAGTCTATTTATTTAATATTTAACTCTCCAACGCTACCTGTTGAAATTTTAAGATGGAAAACGGCCTACGTCCTTCTTCAAACTTTAATCTATTTTTATTTAAATATCATCTAAAAACTAAAAAGTATTACACGATGATGCTCTGGAAAGAATAAATTTAGAAAGTACTGCACTGAGCACAACCGTTCTATAAAGAGTCAACCACGCACATACCTCGCGTCTGTGTCGCGCGATCTTTAAACTATAGTGTTAAACTAGAGTGATTATATTCTATTTGATAGTATTATTTTAAAACTGCGATATCTCCTAAGATATTCTTTCAAATCTAGTGATGTGAAATGCAGTTTTGTTTTAAATTAAATACTTGTGATGAATTAAGTATTTTTTTGGATAAGGATTAACATCGTGTTTATAAAATAACCTTCGCAAACAATGCATTATTTTGAAACAAATTTGGTTAACATAAAAAAAAGTTTATAGTAAGCTAACCTTAAAAGATAGAAATGTGCTGTCGCGGACTTTTTTTAGGACTTTTAAAGGGGAAAAAATCTTTCATTCATGATTTTTACGAAACTTTCACCGTTAACGCAGCGCACGCTCTCAATAGGAAAAAAATCACCCGATTTTAAAACATTTATCATTGGTGCTCCGCTCCTATTGATCTTAGCGTGATGATGTATAGCCTATAGCCTTCTTCAATAAATGGACTTTCTAACACTGAAAGTTCAAGCAAACAAACAAACAAACTCTTCAGCTTTTTAATATTAGTATAGATTTTGTATACTCGTAGTATAGATTTTGGTTCCGATCTCTTAGAAAAAAATATAGACGAACTGCTTGACCTAAGTTGGTATGATCAAGTTAGTCATAAAAGGCGAGTTTTGGGTTCATTTTATAAAGAGAAAAATCTGGAAAATTAATTTGTCTATACTAAACACATTTAGCGGTGACGTGGTTTTGTACGTTTCTATGTTTATGTTATTTTATAATAAGGTTGATAAATATACTCTTGATTAAATTATCGCTATAAAAAATAGCCTTTGTTCTTTCGTTCCTCGTTAAGTGTCTAAATACAAAGTTTCACTATTATATTTTTAAATATGACGATTTTCCATGCGAACATTCATCACCTCTTTTTACCCATTCTCCCTCATTTTTTAGTGATAAAAAGTAGCCTATTATCTTTCGTTTATCATAAAGTGTCTAAATACAAAGTTTCACTGTTACAGCTTTAAAAAATGACGAATTTACATATGAACAGTCATCCCCTCTTTTTACCCATTCTCCCCCATTTTTTGCGATAAACAGTAGCTATGTTCTTTAGTTTATTATAAAGTGTCTAAATATAAAGTGTCTCAATACAAAGTTTCATTGTTACAGCTTTAAAACTGACGAATTTCTAAATGAATATTCATCCCCTCTTTTTATTTATTTTATTTATCCATTCTCCCCTATTTTTTGCAATAAAAGTATCCTATGTTGTTCCTCAGAGTCTATTCTATCTCTGTATTAGATTTCATCAAAATCGGTTCACTGGTTTACTTAGGTTAGGTTACTTTAGGTTTACAGACAGAGTTACTTTCGCATTTATAATATTATTATATGTAATATTAAGTAGGGATTTTTAACCAATTTTGCTACTATGCTTATCATTATTTCTTTTTGTGTTTTTCGTTAATGATAAACTGATGTACCTGGTTCATTGTTATGGACTAATGGTAAAAATTACTGTTAAATACTTTTCCTACGCAAATTGTGCCACCCCCGTTAACCCTCATAGGGGTTGATTTCCAAAAAACGGTTAGACATGTATCTCATAATTTGTATTCCAGAGCATTATTTCAGTGTCACGCAAAATTCTTCAATAGAATTAAATTTCCCATACAAACTTAGCCACTCCCTTTAGATTACTAAATTGAATTTCGAAAAACCCTGAAATACATGTTTCATCATTTGTACTAAAAAGCATTAATTCAAAGTTTCATGCAAAAATGTGCAATAAAAATATTTTTCTCATACAAACTTTGCCACCCCTTTTAACCCTCTTAGGGATTAAAATTTCAAAAAATAATATGCCTATATCCTTCTCATGAATGCAAACTATCTACATACCAAATTTCAGCAAAATCTGTTGGGTGGTTTAAGCGTGAAAAGGTAACCGAAAGACAGAGTTACTTTCGCATTTATAATATAGTGTGGATACGTATACGTAGCGTCGATTTATACTTACTAGTGGTCGCCCGTTGGTCGAAATTCGACTATAATAAATTTTATTAATTCGTTGATAAGACCAACTACTTTGTTTCAAAACTTTTTAGTGCGCCATCTGTGATCTTTTATCGTTATCATCAATATATTTGTTTGTGTGTGTCAAATGCATGGTAGTGTGGGTAATGTTTTATGTATTGATTTAATGTACTTTATAAGCATTATTATTGAAAAATATTAGCGTTCTGCACTTCTCCTACACATAACCATAACATAACATATATGTGTGCGATATTTTATCCTCCTGCGCCCGCGCAATTTTCGTAATAAGGAGTCTAAAGTTTTGCCATCACGTATTAATATATAGATAACACAAGACGTATATAATTCTTATTTTGTAGTTGGAGAGGGGACTTGGAGAGGTCAGATTATGATGTGGGTTATTTTTTTGGTTTGAAAGTGCAAAATAAAAAATATTTTATTTCACGTTAACCTTTCAAGAGGCACTTGTCTGTATGCCTGATACTAAAATCTACCAGCGGATCTTAACGCGGCCGTATACTGAGATTATTCGGCAAGAAACTCTTCGAGCTTATTTTTTTCCTCATTTTAAAATAGGTATAAAATAATCAAAGTACTAATTAATCCCAAGCGCTAAATATTCAGATATGGTTTATTGGCCTTTTTCATATTATTTCAATTGACCACATTTTTCAAGTTTGTTTATTGCAAGTTATTTTTTTTTCTATAATCGGGAAGTTTATTTAAGAAATGCGTACATTGGCCCATGAAAGAATGGCTTACTCTGTGGAGACGATATTCGAGCGTGTTAGATTAAAGTACAGTGGACTTGATGCATACAAATAAGCGTATGTTTAAATATTCTGTTGTCAATTATTAAAAAAAAACAAGTCTTCTATTTTCATTAGGCATTTCGGCAACTTTTTAAAGCAACACATATATAAATTACAGCACAAACAAGACAAGACAGACAGCAATACAAATATAAATTTAAAAATTAATCATTTCATTATATAGACTCTATTTTTCGAAAGTACACCAACCCTGCCCCGATTTATCCTAGTGGGTTGGTTCTTTCAGGATTTGGCAACTCTGTGCATTATTTGTCAAAAGATATATATTTTTTTATTCATTTTTAAATTCATATCCCGCGATAACCCGCTGTTGGAATCTAGTGTTATTTTCACTTTCAATTATTACATGTTTGACATAGAGTAACATCTCATTATTGTATACATTATTACATCATTACATCGACTAACATTTGTATATCTATTTTTCTTAAGAAATATTTTTAAACGACTTCTAAAGAAGGATTGGGTTATAATGTTACGAGAACCTTTGTTCGATATATTTTTATGTATGTCAATCGATTTCTCCGTAAATACTAAACAGATTTATTATTTTATTATAATTATTATTATTTTTATGTGAGAGAGCGTAGTTTCGAGATGGTGACATTGTCATTAAGTCTCTTTCTGATGATGAAATCTCTATGAAACCGAGGAAAGTACTCAATTTTTGTGGATTTAATTTGTATTGTAAGTTAGTTATTTTGCTGTTTTACTGCGCTTAAATTATAATAGTTCGTGTATTCCATTAACCAGTTGATTTCTCTGTGATGTTTATTTTAAAATAGCACATCTATATTCGGTATATATCTATGTTTTAATTCTAAGCTTTTTTGAGCGCCCAAAAATAAGGTTTTCATTTGCATTAACCTTGCATGTAACATTACTATTCCGCCATATGTTTGCTGGACAGATTTATCGTATTAAAATGTATGTTGAATTATATAAAAGAGGAATAATAATAACTTTCAGTACGCTCATAATAAGAATCTATATATTAATACGTGATGCCAAAACTTTGGACCTCTTTTTTACGAAAATTACGCAGACGTAGGAGCATAAAATTTGGCACACTTATAGTTTATGTGTAGGCGAAGGGCAGAACGCTAATATTTTTTAATAATAATGCTTATAAAGTACATTAAATCAATAAATAAAACATTACGTACACTACCATGCATTTGACACATACAGACAAATATATTGATGATAACGTTGAAAGATCACAGATGGCGCACTGAAAAGTTTGGAAACAAAGTAGTTGGTCTTGAGAAATGAAGATGGCGTTCTTAGCAACAAGATATTAAAATTTATTACCACGCGTTTTAAAGTTATGCCTCAGACACAGACACGTCAAACTTATAACACTCCTAGTTTTTCGTCGGATTTTAAAAATACTTTTAATGTTA